>JAMWYP010000427.1:0-262714 GCA_025563575.1 Acacia pycnantha | reverse complement strand
TGTTGTAAATATATACATTTCCTATTGTAAATGGTTTGAGACTTTTTTTATATTATTTGTACGGAATGAAAAAGTCTCAAACCATTTACAACAGAAAATGTATATATGTACAACAACATTTAAACATATGACCATTTACAATAGAAAAGTATGTATTTACAACTGAAAAAGTATGTATTTACAACAACATTTAAAAAATTTCGTACAAATAATATCATTTAAGTCCCAAACCATTTACAACAGGAAATGTATGTATTTACAACAGGAAATGTATGTATTTACAACAAAAATTCCCTTGGGACTTTTCTGTAATTTTGTGATTTCAATGGACTTTTTTATAATTTTTTTCTTTCCTTGAGACCTGAGTGTAATTTTCCCAAAAACGGAATCAGAATTATATTGGGGGACAATCCCATCTAAACCCAAAGCATCAACCATCTCGTACGGGTTTACCACCTCAGCCAATTAAAGACTTATAAATTTACTGATATGAAGCTACCATCATTGTTTATTAATTTTTTAAATAATGATTTAACATTTTTTCAAATTCAAATTAAAATTTTTATTTTAAATTATCTCAATATATACACTAATATGTATATGTAATATTCAATATTATTCATGCCTTTTTAGTTATTTTTTATTTTAACCGACTTTTGAAATAATAATTCAAGCACTCACCACTTTAGAAAAAAACACTTCGCAAAAGCCAAACGGGCAAACACAAATCACATTTACAACCCGACTTTTTTCCTACCAAACTTTTACAAAAGTCATATAGCTTTTAAGTCACCACTCCCAACTCGTATCATTATAACTTTGGTTTGATTAGATTGAGAAAGTTGATTAGGTTGACATGTATTTTTTAAAATACTCTAGTAATCACTAACTGTTATGGTCAATAACCATTTTGTTAATGTCTAGTAAGTTGTAGTCAATTCTTATGGGGAACTTTGTTAATCATATACATAATTGTAAACTCTGTTGGAAGTAATAAGTAACACTACCTCTATTAGACTATTCCTCAGTATAAGTGCTATTTTTAGTTTAGATTTAAATATTAATATAAAATATTAAAATACTTTATCTCCTAAATTTATAATTTTTCTTTAAAGTATTTGTATTAATTACACACATCTAAATGTTCATGGGAAAAATTATTGAAACAGAATTTTGAAATTGTAAAATCTCAAATCATGTATGTTTCAAAACATGAGTTGTGAATGCTTAAGAAGTCTCGCCATTCTCTTATTAACTCGGTAACAAACATGATTTAGGATCTTACAATTTAAGGCTTAGTCCGGAAAATTAAAGAATGTCTAGTGACAACAATTGTCTAACTAAATAGAAATAAGAAAAACTAATCATTTGTTGACTAATGAGATATAATTTCTAAAATTGACCAAACATAACAAGCCGTATGTAAAACTAGATTTTACCTTTTTACTCTTCCTATAAAATTGGGACAAACCTCATACTAAGATTAGAATATGTCACTTGGCACTAAAACTCAACAATTATTATGCCTTAGTAGATGACGCAAATCAAGGTTGAGAGGGTGAATTAGCGTTGCTATCTCAAGCTATTGAAGAAAAAAAGAGGTAGAGGTGAATGATTGATGCAAAGCACGGGTTGAGTCTAATGATGATGAGATGTAAAACGTAGAATTAAGGTTAAGTTGGTAAATTTATAAATAATTTATAAAATTATGTAGATGGTATTATATATACTTATAAAAAAGTATAAATGAAAAAAAGTTAAATAGGTAAGATCTCGTAAGCTAGACTTTATGAAAATATGTTTAGCCTCGTTTATCTAAATAGGCTTGAACTTGAGACCGACCTATTTACTAAATAAACTAAGGTAGGCTTTATATAGGTTAAGTCTGGCCTGGTCTATTTGTCTCTATCCGCTTGCCACCTAAACAACATTTCTTATATTTTTGAATTTCAAATAAGAAACCTAAAAATAATAAAAATATAATTGTAACATCCCGACTTTTCTAAAGCAGTATAAATTTTTTTTTTTCAAACATCATTTCACAATGATCAGAGTAGAGCACCGGAGAGATTGAGTAACTGAAATATATATTAAAATACCCACGGTAGCATGTCTTGTCAGAAACAATGACACAAGAGTGTTTCAAAAGTATAACGAAAGAAGTCTTCACCGCTACTCCTAGCCGTGCTGCTTGCCCTTCTCCTCGATCCTCGGTCCACCCGACCCTGAAGCTAAGTTAAGAGCCGAGATCCATGCATCGAACCCTGTAACGGTTAACCTCATGATTACATACATCATATATGTACAATGTACATTCATAGACTCTTGGCAACATTTACTATGGTCGATATAGGGTATACATATTCGATATGTATGGCAATGACAATACAATCGGATGACAGCACAATCATACATAATCGGATGATGCACAATAGTACAATCGGATGTAAGGAGAATAGTATAATGGATGTGATACATAATAGTACAATCAAAGTACGAGAATAGTACAATCGGAGTATAATGCATAATAGTACAATCGAGTACGTGCATGACATGACGATGACAAAAGTACAATCGTAGTACACACATGACGAGACAATATACACATATGCATACAATAAACATCAGAGTTAAGGTTACCAGTACGCGAACGTACCTTCGTTGACGGATTACGGTATTTCTAGCACGTTTACTTTAAAATCGTACTTTTACGGAAAATCGTGAAACAATGCACGTCGGGCAACGGGCAACAGAACGGCAGCAGATTAGGATTTCGACGTCCTATAGGAGTAATATCACTTTCATTAGTGATTTGGCATTATAATCGGCATTTTAGGTAAAAATTACCATTTTGCCCCTATACCCTACTTGGCGGAATTTCGCGGCGCTTCCGCTACATAGGCTATTTTCTTCCCAAAATTTCGCCAGAACTTCGACGCATTTATGATTCTTGAAAATAAAGACTAAAATAGCCCTCCCATATGATACCCAAATCATAAAAATAAAGACTATTCTAGCCTTACTAACTATTGAACTAAAGACTAAAAACTAAAGACCGAAAGACTTACCCGTTGAAGACTTCTGCAGAACTTCCCCGAGCTTCTCTCTCTTCTTTCTCACTCAAGGATTTCGGTTTTCACTTGAGAATGGGGTGAGAAAAATGAAGAGAGCTCTTGCCTTTTTATAGGCAAATTTTGGGTCCTAAAGTGTAATTTTCCCTTCTCAAATTTTGGGTCCAAAGTTGTAATTTTCCCTTTAATATTTTGAAGAGTGATTCTTGGCCATACAACACACCAAAACGTGCTGCCCCCTCTCCAAGCCAAAGATGAGCCAATTGGATGATGACACGTGTCCTCATCCAGGTCCAATTTCCCGATCGGCACTCCGATTCGCGTAATTTCTGAGAAATCTCAAAATTCTGGATTTACAACTTTGAAGACAAGTTCTCACTTACTAGAAATGTCCAAGTGACCCTAAATTTTGGTTCCATACAGGGCATTCCGTGTTCACCAAGTTTCTCGAAAACGTGTCCGGTCGCGTCTCGGTTTCGTAACGCATTTCAAATTATCAACTTCTTCAGAAAAATTCACTGATTCCAAATATGTCAAAATAAATTCAAACTCATGCCTAGATGTTGAGTTAGAATTTATTTTCCTTATATCCAAAATATGCCTATATGCATTTTTCCCTATTTTGTTTTATTAGGAAAATGCACAAACTACTTCTAATTAACTTCCTAAGAGTTTAACGGAAGATAAAACCCACCGATCATTATTTTTCCCTGACTTTGGAAACCCCATTCCTGGATCTCTAGATAGGATCCGATTCCTAAATATTAATTTACTATTCATCATAATAAATTATATAATATAAATATTACAACTTGCAACTTAAATATCATGATATTTTTACACATTCTTATCCATTGCTTCCTTGTCAATTTCGGTCAATACCTGGTCCTTTTAATTTTAATTTTCGTTTTAATTTTATTTATTTTATATAAAATAATTATTTAATAATTATTTAATATAATTTTCCACAAAACTTTCCTATTGGTCCATTCTTACATTTAGGTTTAAAAATACCTAAACTCAACTATTTTTCTCCAAAATTTCCAATTAATTAGTAAACATATTTTTACTAATTTCAAACCATTTTCCACTAATTATTGAGCTTTACATAATTATTTCATAATTTTCTTTGCTCACGCTTAAGTAATTAGCTCAATATTACTTAATTACTTTATTATCACTTGTTGATAATTTTATTAATTAAGACACTCCTTTATCTTCAAACTTTTGCCTTAACATTAGAATTTCCATGCCTCATGCATTATTTTATAATTTACAAGGGTATTTTCCATAATTTTTCTAAGTCATTTATGTCCCTTAGGGGCATTTTCGTCATTTTGGCACTTTGGCCCTTAAATTCCCTAATTCAAATTTCGGGGTATTACATTTCTCCCCCCGTTAAACAAAATTTCGTCCTCGAAATTTGCACTCTACCCACTATACTTTGTACTAACTAGACTTCGTCTACTCGCCTTGGACTCCACGCACGGATCTTCACTTTGTCACCGCTCCTCCCGGCGATCGAGAATTCGCTTTGGTTTGACCATAAAGATCTTGTCATATTGTACTTTGATATATAGTGTCTCCCGAGGCGCCCATACACCGCGGTCAACACCACAAATACCAAAATGTCTCCATGGCGCCCATACACCATGACAACACAAGATATCATACATGTCACCATGGCGCCCATACACCATGGCAACACAAGATACCTCCTACTCAATGACATGATCACGGTCGAATTACTAAGAAACGTAGAAAACGTTAAGGAGGTTTGGTAAAGTTATCTAAAATCCGACAGAGCCAGGTTCTGATCCTGGGACCTGTGGGTTAACGCATTCAGAAATCGAGTTCTCCGCATCTCCTCGCATCTCGCTCGCTCCGGTTGGTTCGAACTTGGTTGTGCTCGAGTTCAAGTATCGCTCTTACTTGAGGTTGTCTACCTCGTCCCCTACCTCGGCCTCTACCTTGGCCTCTACCTCGGCCTCTGGGAGCTCCGGCTCCTCTTACATTCGCCATATCGCGTTCTTTTTCCTTTATTAAGGGAAACGTTAGATACGCCAAGATATTCCGCATAACGTAGACTTTATCACAACAGTCTCTAGACTCTATCACACTTAGTATTTACATTGCTCCCAGCTTTTATCACTCAAGTATTCACACTACTCCCAGAAATCCAGCTTTTCCGAAAGAGTATGAAAATTCGCTACGTAAATTTCTCTGATAGAAGTTCTCAACATGGGTCAAATACCGCATGTACTTATCTTTATTGGTCTCGGGGTTTTCATCCGGCGTGGCCTATCATCGCATATAAGCTCGATGCTAGGAAAGAATCACCGTCCCCAAAGACAAATCGAGTGATCGAGATTATCGAGTGATGCACCACCAAGGGTGGTACATCGGTTCAAGATGGTATACCGGCTATCGGAGAATGGTATACCGAGAGTAAGGTAGTACACCGACCTTAGGCTATATCGTACTCATTTTCAAAATATGCTCCAAGTTTAAAAGGCATTTTGAACATAACTCCGTTATCCGAACAGATGGCCCGGGTAAGTGTCACCATGGGGCCTCACCGAGTTCACGGCGACTAATTGGCACACCCACGTAGACTAGCCTTGCCTTCGCACCAAACCATGTCCGTAATAACATAGCTAAATTCATGCACCAAACTGGGACTATTGCTCGATACCAAATGTAACATCCCGACTTTTCTAAAGCAAGATAAATTTTTTTTTTTAAACATCATTTCAAAATGATCGAGTAGTGCACCTGAGCGATTGAGTAACGATATATATATTAAAATACCCATGGTAGCATGTCTTGTTGTTTAAACAATGCGGTACAAGAGTGTTTCAAAAGTATAACGAAAGAAGTCTTCACCGCTACTCCTAGGCGTGCTCGCTTGTCCTTCTCCTCGATCCTCGGTCCACCCGACCCTCGAAGCTAAATTAAGAGCCGAGATCCATGCATCGAACCCTGTGTAACGGTTAACCTCATGATTACATACATCATATATGTACAATGACATTCATAGACTCTTGGCAACATTTACTATGGTCGATATAGGGTATACATATTCGATATGTATGGCAATGACAATACAATCGGATGTGAAAGCACAATCATACAAATCGGATGATAGACAATAATACAATCGGATGTACGGAGAATAGTACAATGGATGTACAGATAATAGTACAATCAAAGTACGAGCAATAGTACAATCGGATGTATAATGCATAATAATATACAATCGGAGTACGGAGTACATGACAGACAATGAGCATGACAAAAGTACATGATGACAGAGGAATATACACATATGCATACAATAAACATCGAGTTAAGGTTACCAAGACGCGAACGTACCTTCGTTGACGGATTACGGTATTTCTAGCACGTTTACTTAAAAACCGTACTTTTACGGAAAATCGTGAAACAATGCGACGCTTCGGCAACGTAACGGCAGCAGAGATTAGGATTTCGACGTCCTATAGGAGTAATATCACTTTCATTAGTGATTTGGCATTATAATCGGCATTTTAGGTAAAAATTACCATTTTGCCCCTATACCCCTACTTGGCGGAATTTCGCCACGCTCCGCTACATAGGCTATTTTCTTCCCAAAATTTCGCCGTAACTTCGACGCATTTATGATTCTTGAAAATAAAGACTAAAATAGCCCTCCCATATGATACCCAAATCATAAAAATAAAGACTATTCTAGCCTTACTAACTATTGAACTAAAGACTAAAAACTAAAGACCGAAAGACTTACCCGTTGAAGACTTCGGCAGAAGTTAACCTAAATTTTGGTTCCAAACAGGGCATTCCGTGTTCACCAAGTTTCTCGAAAAACGTGTCCTGGTCGCGTCTGGTTTCGTAACGCATTTCGAAATTATCAACTTCTTCGAAAAATTCACCGATTCCAAATATGTCAAAATAAATTCAGACTCATGCCTAGATGTTGAGTTAGAATTTATTTTCCTTATATCCAAAAATATGCCTATATGCATTTTTCCCTATTTTGTTTTATTAGGAAAATGCACAAACGGCTTCTAATTAACTTCCTAAGAGTTTAACGGAAGATAAAAACCCACCGATCATTATTTTTCCCTGACTTTGGAAACCCCATTCCTGGATCTCTAGATAGGATCCGATTCCTAAATATTAATTTACTATTCATCATAATAAATTATATAATATAAATATTACAACTTGCAACTTAAATATCATGATATTTTTACACATTCTTATCCATTGCTTCCTTGTCAATTTCGGTCAATACCTGGTCCTTTTAATTTTAATTTTCGTTTTAATTTTATTTATTTTATATAAAATAATTATTTAATATAATTTTTTTCACAAAACTTTCCTATTGGTCCATTCTTACATTTAGGTTTAAAAATACCTAAACTCAACTATTTTTCTCCAAAATTTCCAATTAATTAGTAAACATATTTTTACTAATTTCAAACCATTTTCCACTAATTTTTGAGCTTTACATAATTATTTCATAATTTTCTTTGCTCGAGCTTAAGTAATTAGCTCAATATTACTTAATTACTTTATTATCACTTGTTGATAATTTTCTTAATTAAGACACTCCTTTATCTTCAAACTTTTGCCTTAACATTAGAATTTCCATGCCTCATGCATTATTTTATAATTTACAAGGGTATTTTCCATAATTTTTCTAAGTCATTTATGTCCCTTAGGGCATTTTCGTCATTTTGGCACTTTGGCCCTTAAATTCCCTAATTCAAATTTCGGGAGTATTACAATAAAATTTTAATTTCCATACTCTTTTAAGCATTTCCTCCCTTCGAGTGGTCTCAAAGTATTGCAACTTATTTCTTTTAAATTAGAGAAATTCCTTTAGGAAATAAGATTAACCAAAGACCAAATGATACATGTTAAGAATAGGAGAGTATGTTGCCTCTAAATTATGTAATTTATTTATTATAATTCTTGGGAAATTTTCCTTGAGTTTTAGTAAATCAAAAATCTAGGTTCTAATCTTCAAATAGGGAGCATAAAATACCCTACAATTAATGTTATAACATCTAGTTTTAATGTAACAAATGATAAGCTATAAGGGATTATATTATGAAAATAGTTATGGTGATTAAAGAATACTAAAACAATTGTGAGGCAATTGAATTTTTATTAATTAAGCTAATTGCATAATTATTCACAATTAGTATTAGGGAAATTTAAAATACCAAAAGTATCATAATTAAGTATAATCTTAATTTTATCATAAGAGATGATAAAATGACATGGAAATACTTATTCCAATTAAAGAAAATTATCAACAACTAATGGGAAATTAAATTTGCAAACATTAAAATATTTATGTTAATTTTCGTAATTAATTAATTAATAATTAAAAAGGCATAATTAAGAAATGTATAAGATTAATTACATAAATTCTCCTAACAAGTAAACCTAATTGACCAACAAAGGATGCGTTAGGGACTATTAAGCATTGGATTAAGACACTAATCAAGCTTTATTAATCTACTTTGAAAAGTCAATGTTGGAAACTAAAATCAATGGCCAAGATTAAGTCTAATAAAGCTAAATCCTAAGGTCTAAATTAATTCTATCATTAAAAGCCTTAATCCAAGTGAAAATCTATGAACCAATGAGGATTAAATTCTAGAATGTATGAGATAAAGCAAAAGAAAATCTTATTAACACATGTTGTAAATTTAAGTCAAGAATAAGGTACATGGTGTAAGGGATTTTTGCAAAAATGGAAGAGGATAGAATAGTGAGGAGGGGGACGGCTTTGAGTGTTTAAGGGTGAGGATGAGGGTTTCAAAATTTACTTTGATCCAAGGGTTGAAATTCAAGATGAATTAGGTTAGAAAGATTTGCCAAAATCCCATGACAAATTGCTATAAATAGAGGCCTTTAGCCTTCACAAATTTCACACCAAAGCAAGCTTAGTAATCTGCATATAAAGTGAAGTGAGAGAGGAGGAGGAGTATCTTGAAGGAGTTAGAGCATTGGTAAGTAAGTTCTTTAAGTTTGAGTTCTTAGATTCATAGATAGATTTTGCTTTGATCTTAAATATTCTAGAATAATTTTATTTTCATGTTTTTATGGTTAGAAATAGACTTATTTCGAAAAAATGATGAAGGAAGTGATTGAGTAAAATTCTTAGAAGAGAAACATCAAAGTAACGAAGTTCTCACGAAATTTTTCTGTTAGGCGATTTCTAGAGTCAGCTTCGTTGAGGCTACCATTTTATATTTTAAATGATCTTTAAAAATCATGAAATATTTGAACCTCGTTTCGATTTTTTTAGAATTAATTATGATTTTTCAAAGTTATGGGAAAATCTGGCCAGAAGTGATAAACCAACGTTTTTATGAAATGAGAGGGATATAAATTAAAAATTAATTCACCAGGGTAAAATAGTCATTAGTGGCCAAAGTATCTCTTAGATATTATTTATGGATTAATAAAGCGATATTACTATTATAGGCTATCCGAGAACGCATAATGACCGACTTAACGTACCGATATCACCGACTCAGTACGGACGTGTACCGTAACACTAACTCTAATGCTTCTTGTATGCTTATATGTGATAGATAAATTCATAGACTAAGACCCTGTCTTGAATCACTGATTATACATTCAGCTTTACACGGGTTATAGTTTTGATAATACCGTTGAGTTTTCCTAGCGTTGAGGACACGAGTTGCTATCGTGGCACTTGGATGGTGCGACACATGTGTGAGACTTTACATCCGCTATGTGCTTATGTATTGATATACCGCAGTAATGTTGTGAATATCTGTCATCTATATATTCTCATATTTGAACATGAGGTTAACCGTTACCTAGGGTCCGGTTGGCATTGGACCTCGCCTCTTACCATAGCTTCGGGGTTAGGAGAACCAAGGGTCGAAGATAAGGGCAAGCAAGACGCTTAGAGTTCCGACCGAGACTTTCATTTTGTTATGTACTACTTTTGAAACACTCGGATAATTGTACCGCTATTATAATTAGCCGATACACAATAGTTGACATTTTAAATATGTATCGGCTTACTCACTTGCTCCGATGCTCTACTCGACAAAATAAAAATAAAAATTCAGCTTTTGAAAATGGGATCTTACAATTCTCATCTAAATTCTTTGCTTGGGTAACATTTGCTTATGGTATATTTTCCTTTTTACTTTTTATTGCATCAAATTCTTGGCTCCACCCTCAGTTCGTGTCCGGCATCTTTTCTACAAACAATGGTGGATTGAAAATGTGGGAGGAATTAGAATCATTTGCAAAACTCACACTTCATAGATGTAAGGGTCTAAATTTGATTCTTTGTGGGATTATGAATTATTACACTTTATTTTTTTCTATAGTTTTTTTCTCTCATTTAGATTTTAGGTATATTTTTCTTTTTACTTTTATTACATCAAATTCTTGACTCCACCCTCAATTCGTGTTCGGCATCTTTTCTACAAACAATGGTGGATTGAAAATGCCAGAAGAATTAGAATTATTTGCAAATGTCACACTTCATAGATGTAAGGGTCTAAATTTAATTCTTTTGGGATTATGAATTATTACACTTTATTTTTTTCCATGGATTTCTATAGTTTCTTTCTCTCATTTAGATTTTAGGTATATTTTTCTTTTACTTTTTATTACATCAAATTCTTGGCTCCACCCACAATTTGTGTTTGGCATGTTTTTCTACAAACAATGGTGGATTGAAACTGCGGGTGGAATTAGAATCATTTGCAAATGTCACACTTCATAGATGTAAGGGTCTAAGTTTGATTCTTTTTGGGATTATGAATTATTACACTTTACTTTTTTCCCCATGAATTTCTATAGTTTTATTTTTATCTCATTTAGATTTTAGGTATATTTTTCTTTTTACTTTTATTACATCAAATTCTTGGCTCCACCTCGGTTCGTGTTCAACATCTTTTTCTATAAACAATGGTGGATTGAAAATGTGGGAGGAATTAGAATCATTTGCAAATGTCACACTTCATAGATGTAAGGGTCTAAATTTGATTCTTTTTGGGATTATGAATTATTACACTTTATTTTTTTCATGGATTTCTATAGTTTTTTTTTCCTCTCATTTAGATTTTAGGTATATTTTTCTTTTACTTTTATTACATCAAATTCTTGGCTCCACCTCGAGTTCATGTTTGGTGTAACATCCAAACTTTTCAAAAGCAAGATAGAATTTTTTTCATTTAAAATCATCGAGTAGAGCACCTGAGCGATTGAGTAACCGATATGTATATATAAACGCCGTAAGTCAAGCTAATTACAACAAGACAAGAATCAGCGTGGTTCAAAAGTGAGGTACAACACAAAGGAAAGCTTCTCTGAACAACAAAAGGAAATCGTCACCTGGAACTTCTACGCGGATCGCTTACTCTTCTTCTCGGCCCTGGTCCTCCCGATCCCGGCTATATGGAGAGCCGAGGTCCATTGCACCTGACCCTGTGTAACCCGTTAACCTCATATCTATATATACCGTATATGGACTACGACAAACACATAATCAATAATATAAAAGCACATAGTACAAGCATCTCCCAAACAACGTATCCCGCAAAGACATAGGCCCCCGCAGGTGTAACCCTAGCAAGACCTAGGCCTCTTGATCCTCGGCAAGACATAGGCCCCTAACAACCGTATCCCGCGGCACCTAGGCCTCTAACATGCGTATCCCATTACCCAAAGAATCATAACAACAGTACATAACATATAATTCACATAGCACATACACGCATGCCATAAATATCGAGTTAAGGTTACCAAGACGCGACGTACCTTCGTTGACTAATTCTAGCACGTTTTACTTTAAAGGTACTTCGACGTAAAACAAGATTTCACGACGGCGGTTCGTGATTACAGATATCCTATCAACATAACAATGTACTTGTTAAGGATCTAGCATTACGACGGATATTTTTAGTCAAAATGACTATTTTGCCCTCGACTCCTAATTGGCGAAAATTCGCCAAAGACTTCGTTACTTTGACTCGATTTTCCAAAATTTTGCCGTAACTTCGACCCCATCATGATTTTCGAAATAATGACTTAAATAGCCCTATCATATGATATCTAATCATACTTTGAAAAATAAAGGCTACTCTAACTATTGAAAGAACTACGAAAGCTTAAAGCTTGCTATTTTAACTTTCAACTTTCGAGACTCAATCCCTACTATGTTTTTACGTCGTCAGCATCTTTCAATGCAATGAGGCTTAAAAACAAGAATAGGAATTTCATCTCCTACTTGCTAGATCTAACTAACAATCCTACTAAAACTACCGAAGCTTAAGACTAAGTACCGAAAACTTACCTGCAGCTTCACCGCAGTTTTCTCCGAGCCCTCTCTCTAACTTCTCTAGGATTCAAAATCTCAAGAGGAAATGGTGTGAAAACCAAAGGGAGGGTGGGGTATTTATAGGAGAATTTGGGGACATAAAGGGAATTTTCCAATTTGATTTTTGCCCGTACCGATAAATTTCCCGATCGGTACCCGATTCGCGTAATCGCGTAAAATCCAAAAAATCTGAAATTACAACTTTGAAGACATTTTCTCACTTATTAGAAATGTCCGGCTAAATAAATTTCGACTCCATATAGGGTTCCAACAACACTGAAGTTTTTCGAAAGGCGTGCCTGCCTCCCTAATTCATTTCTGAATTGCCAACTTCGGACAAAATTCACCGATTCCAACTATGTCCGTAAAATCCTCAACTTACTTCTAGATGTTGAGTTATGATTTATTTTGTTCAAATTCTAATTTCCTGACTATCTGACTTTCTATCAGACTTTCCCTATTTTGTCTTATTAGGAAAATGCTTTATCGGCTTCGGAACTGAATCCCTAGATAGAATCCGTTTCCTATTTATATTTTTACTATTCACTATTTATTATTTTAATAGAGTTTATTATTTTAACAACTCTTATATATTATTTAATTCATTTTATTTTTTTCTTTTTTTTTTCTTCTCTTATCCAAAAATGTCGGCAGCCCCTTTATATTATATACATATATTTTATTTTATTTTTTAATTAATTATTTAATTATTATTATATAATTAAATAATTATTTTTACATAATTTTTCATAACTTTTTCCTATTGGTCCATACTTGTATTTAGGCTTAAAAATACCTAAACTCTTCCATTTTCCTCAAAATTTCCAATTAATTAGCAAATATGTTTTTACTAAATCTTGGCCAAAACCACTAATTTTAGGGTTTTACATAATTATCTTTGAATTTCCTTTGCTTAAGCTTAAGTAATTAGCCAATAATTACCTAATTACTTTCTTATCAATAGTTGATAATTTTCTTAATTAGAATGCCTCATTACCTCATAACTTTGGCCCTGACATCTTTGTTTTCATGTCTTCTGCATTATCTTAGCACTTACGGGGGTATTTAGGTCATTTCAATACTTTTGGACATTCTTATACAATTTCTCCAAGTTTGTAATTTAATAAATTACCAAAATCAGGGACAATATCCTTCCCTATTTCAAATAGATATTCACTTGCCTCTTCTATAGCTTTCACAGTGTATTTATAACCCATAATGTATTTAGGGACCTATTTGTAAATTTTCAAACGTTTTAGGGACCTAATTGCAAATTATCTAATTTCAAGGGAAATTACCCTAACAACAAGGTAAACTCAATATAAGGTGTTTGAGACCTCATATTCACCTATTTTCAATAGGTACATTTCCCAATTTTTGATATTTACTCTAAGTCAGATTTTAGGTATTACATTTGGCATCGTTTTCTACAAACAAAGGTGGATTGAAAATGCAGGAGAATTAGAATCATTTGCAATTGTCACACTTCATAGATGTAAGGGTCTAAATTTGATTCTTTTTGGGATTATGAATTATTACACTTTATTTTTTTCATGGATTTCTATACTTTTTTCTTCTCTCATTTAGATTTTAGGTATATTTTTCTTTTTACTTTTTATTACATAAAATTCTTGGCTCCACCCTCAATTCGTGTTCGGCATCTTTTGCTACAAATAATGGTGGATTGAAAATGCCGGAAGAATTAGAATTATTTGCAAATGTCACACTTCATAGATGTAAGGGTCTAAATTTGATTCTTTTTGGGAATATGAATTATTACACTTTATTTTTTTTCAATGGATTTCTATAGTTTTTTCTCTCATTTAGATTTTAGGTATATTTTTCTTTTTAGTTTTTATTACATCAAATTCTTGGCTCCACCCTCAATTCGTGTTCGGCATCTTTTTCTACAAACAATGATGGATTGAAAATGCAGGTGGAATTAGAATCATTTGCAAATGTCACACTTCATAGATGTAAGGGTCTAAATTTGATTCTTTTTGGGATTATGAATTATTACACTTTACTTTTTTTCCCATGAATTTCTATAGTTTTTTCTCTCATTTAGATTTTAGGTATATTTTTCTTTTTACCTTTATTACATCAAATTCTTGGCTCCACCTCAATTCGTGTTCGGCATCTTTTTCTACAAACAATGGTGGATTGAAAATGCGGGAGGAATTAGAATCATTTGCAAATGTCACACTTCATAGATGTAAGGGTCTAAATTAAATTTAATTCTTTTGGGATTATGAATTATTACACTTTATTTTTTTCCAATGGATTTCTATAGTTTTTTTCTCTCATTTAGATTTTAGGTATTTTTTTTTTTTTTACTTTTTATTACATCAAATTCTTGGCTCCATCCTTAGTTCATGTTTGGCATCTTTTTCTACAAACAAAGGTGGATTGAAAATGCGAGAGAATTAGAATCACTTGCAATTGTCACACTTCATAGATGTAAGGGTCTAAATTTGATTCTTTTGGGATTATGAATTATTACACTTTGGATTTCTATAGTTTTTTTTTTCTCATTTAGAATTTAGGTATATTTTTTTGGCATAAGCATTTGTTAGCTTTCATTCTTAGGCATGGTAGTTACTACATTTGCTAGATATTAAAATATTGGATAAAATTTTGATCAAGTTCCTTATATAATAAAATTCATAAGTGAATTTATAAGCACACGTGCACATTTCAACCACTAACCATAGCAAAATAACAAGTGTCTATATAAAAATATGTAAAACCTAATTTTGATAACTAACAATAACAAAATAACAAGTGCTGATACGAAAAATTTACAAAACCTAATTTTAATAAGAAATAATAATAAAACAAGTGTTCATATGAAAAGTTACAAAATGTATATGTGTAATGATGTGTGTAATTTTTTTGCAATTATTTTATGATACTATAATAAAATAAACTAAAATAATTTTAAAAACAATAGCAAAATAACAAGTGTTTATATATGAAAATTTATAAATCCTAATTTTAATAACCAATCATAGTAAAATGACAAGTGTTCATATGAAATTTTATAAATTATAATTTACATTATAAGAATTAAGAGCTGATGCAAAAATCTATAAGTATTTATTGGTGAATTTAGAATCATATATGCATTTTAACAAGTACAAGTGTTATAAAAAATGTCACCTAATGAATATAAACAACACGACCTAAGTTTTGTTCTAAAATATTATCATTGTGCATATATGTATGTGGTGATGTCTTTAAATTTTTTGCAAGTGTTTTATAATACTATAATAAAATAAATTTAAAAACATACAATTTGAAACACGATTAAAAAGTTGACCAAAAGGTCAAAAATTCATTTTAAAAATTTCACCCCCATAATATATTTGTAATATGGAACGATATAAGTAAAGACCATAGGTGGCATGATTATGGATGTGATGGAGGGAGATTATGGTGGGCTGTTTTTGATATGGGTTTGTGATGCGAGTGTGATGAGATGACCAAAGGGCTGCTTTTGTAGAGTGTGGGACGTTTCTGTGATCTAGACACAGTAAGGTTATGTTCTAGAAGCAACCTGAGCTCTTTTATCTTATTTTCTACGTTTTGGTTCAAATTTTAAGTCACCCTTAACCACATACATGTTCTTGAAAGATAGATTCATTTACGGGTTAATATTATGTTAGTCCTTATAGTTTAATTAGATTTTTATTTTGATCTTTATAATTTCAAATCACTGGATCCCTATGGTTTTATAAGAGCTTGGTCAATATTTAAGTATCGGAACTAAAAAAATAAAAATCATTAAAAATATAGGGAGTAATTGTTAAAATCAGGCTAAATCCTTGTGAAATGTAACACTCCGTTTTCGTAAATGTTTTTCACAATAGTTTTGATCGAGTTTGAGCATCGGAAATTTTTCATAATAAAGAGTAACCTGAATAACATAGAATACGTAGTATCCGGCAAGACATACGCCATACAATCATCCGAGTGTTTAATCCAAAAGTAAATACAATAAAATAAAAGTGTCTCCGTCCGGTCCTCATGCCGGCTCCTTACCCCCGATCTCGATCCCGTAACCCTTGGATCCCGAAGCTAGAGTAAGAGCCGAGGTCCAATACCCACCGACCTCGGTAATCAGTAACCTCATGCTTATGTAACAAGATATGAATGACAGTTATTAATGACATCACAAAGATTACATAATCACATATGTAAAACAATAACCATACACAACTAATGCATGTTATTCCCCGTCTCGCACTCTACTCTACTCCATGCCCACGATGTACACTTGTGTCCTCGGCACTAGGAAAACTCAACGGTATCACAATGACCATAACCCTATATAGCCGGATGTATAATAAAACATCTAAGACATAGTCTTAGTCTATGAATACAACTATCATATATAGACATACAACAAGCATAAGAGTTAAGGTTACGATGCGCGTCCGTACCTTCGTTGACGAAATGCGACGTCTAGCAGTCGATGACGTGATCACATATATCCTATAAGGAGAATATCGTATTTAATTAATAAACAATATCCTAAGAGATATTTTAGTTACAAATGACTATTTTACCCTCGACTTTATAAAATCGCTACTGATAAAATTTCGCGAGCTTCACTACTCGACTCCCAACTTTCATAAACTCAATCCCTACCATGTTTTTACCTCGTCGACATTTTTCAATGCAATGAGGCCTAAAAAAAATAGTAGGAATCTCATCTCCTACTTACTAGATCTAGCTAACATTTCTACTAAAACTACGTACTAAACTAAAGACTAGAATCTAAAAGCTAAGGACCGAAGAATTTACCTTAACTTCACTACTCCTTCTCCAAAGCTTCTCCTTCTCTCTTTCACTCTCAAGTTTCGAATTACTCAAGAGGGTTTGGTTTGAAATTTACAAAGGATTGAAGGCCTATTTATAGAGGAAAATTGTGGCAAAGTGGTAATTCCATGAACTTCTTCTCTTTCATTTTGGACCATTAGATCTAGGGTTTTTCTCAATCTCCAATCCTCACCTTGAAGTCCCTTGGCCGACCTCTCCCCCTCTTCTCTTTCCTCTATATGATGTCATCCTATGTCATCTTATCTTGTGGAGATTTTCTCCTACCGATAAATTCCCCCTTCGGTGTTTCTAATCGAATATGCTTATAAATCTCAAATACTTTTTGAGGTAATCTTTGAGGTCTATGTATCCTCTTTAGAATTATTTGGAAGATCAAGGATTATAGTCCAATCGGGGTCTTTATCGCCCTTTAGTCATTTTAGGATAAACCCGCTTGCTACGGAAATGACTTCGGATATAACCCACTCAGGAAAAAAATTCACTTGTTTATAATATGTTCGATGTTAAATACTTAGTTCACATATTTCAAGATACGATTTAATTTCTATCGGTTCTCATTTATCCTATTTGCTTTTTACAAAATATCTCCTAAATATCTTCAATCCACTTGCTTCCTTCATCCACTTGCGCACACAAATGTAACATCCCAACTTTTCACAAGCAATATAATTTTTTTTTGTCAAACATCATTTCAAAATCGTCAGAGTAGAGCACCAGAGCGATTGAGTAACTGATATATATATATAAAATGCCGCAAGTCCTGGGTTTGGTTACAACAATGCACTGAAACCGCGTGGTTTAGAAGTATATAATGTAAGAAAGGCTTCCGCTGAACAACAAAAGGAAGTCTTCACCGGGGTCTTCTACTCGGCTCCTTGCCTCTCTCCTCGGTCCTCGGTCCTCCGAAACCTAACGCTATAGTTAAGAGCCGAGATCCAACACACCGGATCTCGTGTAACAGTTAACCTCATGTTTATGTACACAGATGACCAGACATTAACATTACTAACATCACTCTATCACAATCAATGTATATGTATTGCTCCCAAAGACAGACATATTGCTCCCAAAGATAAAGACATATTGCTCCCAAGATACGTACATATTGCTCCCAAAGATATGACATATTCTCTAACCTCTATATGCACTCAAACAAAGATAACAAATCTACAACACCCATACATACATGCATACCATAAACATCGAGTTAGTGTTACGACGCGAACGTACCTTCGTTGACGGTGAGACGGTACTTCCGTCGAAATCATACTTTTTACTAAACTTGTACGTTTACTTGAAAACAATAAACGTCCAACAATGCACGCTCGGACAACAGAATCTACAGCAGATCGAGTTTCGACGTCCTATAAGAGTAATATCACTTTTATTAGTGATTTGGTACTATATCGGCATTTTGGGTAAAATTACCATTTTGCCCCTATACCCCTAATCGCGGAATTTCGCCAAGATTTCGTTACTCGACAAATTTTCTTCCCGAAATTTTGCCGAACTTCGACACCATTTTGATTTTAGAAAATAAAGACTAAAATAGCCCTCCCATATGATACCCAATCATACTTGAAAATTTAAAGGCTATTCTAGCATTATAACACCTACTTGTGAAAGAACTACGAAGACTAAAAGCTCTGTACGTAAAAACTTACCCAGAGCTTCGCTGCAGAATTTCCCAGAGCTCCTCTCTCTTCTTTCTCTCTCTAAATCAGCTCTTGCTTCTCAAATGTGAGAAAAACCAAAGGGAGGGGGGGTATTTATAGGAAATGATGTAGGATTTCGACGTCGGATTAACTTTGTGAGAATCGATCTGGACCGTCCAAAACATAACTTTTGAAACAACTTTTCCTTCTTCCTTATTCTCCTTGGCCGACCTGCACAAGCTCCAACAGCCAAGGGATTGGCCAATGGGAGGAGGCCAAGTGTCTCCTTCCAGAAGCCTTCCGGTTGAATTTCTCCGATCGGTACGATTCGCGTGATTTCGGAGAAATCTCAAAATTCTGGATTCATAACTCAAAAATATTCTCACTTAGTAGAAATGTCCAATTTAACCTATATTTTGATTCCATATAGGGCTCCAACAGTCCATTGAGTCTTTCTCGAAAACGTGTCCGAACGCGTCCTGGTTTTAGAACGCATTTCAGAAAAATTCACTGATTCCAAATATGTCAAAATAAATTCAAACTCATGCCTAGATGTTGAGTTAGAATTTATTTTCCTTATATCCAAAAATATACCTATATGCATTTTTCCCTATTTTGTTTTATTAGGAAATGCACAAACGACTTTTAATTTTCTCCGGAAGAGTATAACGGAAGACAAAATTCCACCGATCATTATTCTACCCTGAATCTGGAAATCCCATTCCTAGATCTCTAGATAGGATCCGTTTCTTAATTTTTGAATTACTATTCACACTTTTTACTTTAATTAATTATATAATAAACTAATGCAACTTGTGCAAAATATCATGATATTTTTAAGCTTATTCTTATCCCATTTTCTTGTGTAATTCGGCTGCCCCTTATTATAATATAATATTTATTTATTTATTTTTTATTTAATTAATTATCTAATTATTTATTTATTTAATTTTTTCAAAATTCCACAAAATCCCTAATTGGTCCATTCATGTATTTAGGCTTAAAAATACCTAAACCCAACTATTTTTCTCCAAAATTTCCAATTAATTAGTAAATATATTTTTACTAATTTTAAACCAATTACCACTAATTTTTGAGCTTTGCATAATTATCTCTGAATTTTCTTTGCTTATGCTTAAGTAATTAGCTCAATATTACTTAATTACTTTCTTATCAATAGTTGATAATTTTCTTAATTATAACAACTCATTACCTCATAACTTTTACACTGACACATTTGTTTCCATGTGTTCTCGTATTATCTTAGAAATTACAAGGGTATTATCGTCATTTCCTTACTTTTTGAGTATTCTTCTACAATTTCTCCAAGTTTGTAACTTAATAAATTACCTAAATTAGGGACAATATCCTTCCTATTTTAAATAGATTTTTACTTGCCTCTTTTATAGCTTTCACAGGAGTATTTATAACCCACAATGTGCTTAGGGACCTATTTGCAAATTCTCAAACGTTTTAGGGACCTATTTGCAAATTATCTAATTTCAAGGAGATTACCCTAAGTCAGATTTGAGGTATTACACACACACACACTCCACACACACGGTTCCCCCCTTTTGACTTTTTCAACTCTTTTTATTTAACTAATTTATGCTTTAATTATCTAATTAGGTAATTATCCCATTGGTTAATCCTTTGTTAGTTAATTAAGCTTTAGGGATTAAATGTAATTCAATCTTATACATTTCTTAATCATTCCTAATTAATTAGCAATTATACTTGTGCCAATCTCAATCCTTTATTGGTCATTTATCTTCAATTAGGGATTGTATATAATTAACTTTGGATATTCCTTTTATTCATGCCTAAACAATTAGTAATTAATTACTTATTTAATCACCTACTAATTGTTGACAATTTTCTTAAATTAGATTAATTGTTTTCTCTTAACTATTGTACTGACATTGGTAATTTATGCACCATGTATTATTTTAAAAAAATCATTGGGCAACTTATGGTCCCCAAAATAATATTGGATTTTTGCCCTTTTAAATTCTAAGGAAATAATTTAATAAATTATCAAAATTTAGAGATAACATACTTTCCTATTTTTTATAGGAATTTAATTGCCTCTTAGGATTTATTATAATAATCTCAAGGTATTTTATGACCTATAAATGCATTTAGGGTTTTTTGGCTTTTATTCCTTTTAATTTCAAGAGAAATTACCTTAAGAAAATAAGGTAAATATAACACAATATTTGAGACCATATATTCACCCATTAACAATAGGTATTATTTATCAAAAGATAATATTCAAGATAAATAATTATCTGGGTATTACATGAAACAATATATGTAACATCCTAAATTGCGGGATTTAAAAATTGGAATATTAAATGGAAATTAATATTCAGAAGGATATTTTAGAAAAGAAAAAGATATATTCGTAAAGGATATTTTAGGCTGAAAAATTATAGAAATTATATTTTTATGGCTTAGGAAAATTAATCGAGAAGGAAAAATCCTTATGGGAAATTAAGGATTTATTTTAAGGAAAATCCCAAATTTTGTGTGTGTGTGTCTATAAACAAGGCATAGTCACATGGTGAATGATATTTATAAAACCCAAACCTGCTATTTCTTTTTAAGACCAAAGTTTTGCTGTCTTGCATATGTGATCTATGTTGCACCGACATTGACACGCGATACGAGACACGATACGACACTCGACACGTTAATCCTAAAAAATCTATATTTCGATATGTTAAGACATCGTTTTGATATTAAATATATATATTTAAAATAATTCACATTTGATACAAAAATCCATAAAGTGTAAAGTGTAGATAGGTAAAATTTCATGTGATTCGTAAAAAAAAAAAAAAAAAAAATTGAAATTCCATTATTTCTAAATCACTTCATATGATTCAATGAAGAATGTATAGTAGGATATTTTCAATACATATAAATGGGGAAGTAAAAATGCTTGGGGGTGTAAATGCAAGAATGTCTACAATACTCGAGTAAACTACTTATAAGTTCAAATATTTTCATCACCATCCCGTAGAATCATGGCCTCTAGCTCAGCTCATCAAGTGAAAGACTAGCAACTTCAAGATCTCCGATAATAAAATCCGGGTATTACAATACCGATTGAGGATACTGGCTAGTACGAAAATATACTTAATGATCTTGAAAAATTATTTTAGGATACTAACGGGTATTTCATGTTCTTGAAAATTATTTTAGGATGTTGAAAACATATTTCAGGGTACTGACGGGTACTGGAAAAAATACTTCAGGATGCTGACTGAGGATACTGGCCGGTACTGAAAAAATACTTAATGATCTTGAAAAATTATTTCAGATCTGAAATAATTTTTCAAGATCATTAAGTATTTTTTCAGTACCGGCGAATGTGATGAGGTGACCAAAGGGCTGCTTTTGTAGTGGTGGACGTTTTTGTGATCTAGACACAATAAGGTTATGTTCTAGAAGCAACCTGAGGCATTCTATCTTATTTTCTACCCTTTTGGTTCAAAATTTTAAGTCACCCTTAACCATATACATCTTCTTGAAAGATAGATTCATTAGGGAGTTAATATTATTATTAGTACTTATAGCTTGATCAGATTTTTTATTTTGGTTTCTATTGTTTCAAATCGTTGAACCCCTATAATTTTATAAAAACTTTGTTAATATTTGAGTGTAAGAACTAAAATCAAAACTTACTATTTCATTAAAAATATAGGGAGCCACCGTTAAAGTCAGGCCAAATCCTTATGAAACAATATATAGAGATCAAAAGCAACAATTAGAAACTATATAAAATAAAACCAAGAGTTAATCAAAATATAAGGATGAACTGAGATTAACCCTTAATTTGCTGATCTATAGTAAAAAAAAAAAAAAAAAAAAAAGTGAAGGCCATGACGATTGATGTTGAGAAAAGCAGCAAAGGTAAAGATGTCTCAAAGGGACTCCTAGTATTAATTAAGTTTCAATCAAGATAGGCATGGTGGGTTTCATATTCTCTAATAAGTTCCTATTGCCTTGGAGCAAAACAATTACTTCAGACATTGATGGCCTTAATTCAGTAGATGCTTGGGTGCAAAGCAGACCAATCTCTATTATCTTCTTCACTTCTTCTGTTTCATACTCATTAAGGTCCAAGGTATCGTCCGCCAACTCTATGTGTAAGCCTCTCTCATATAGCTTCCAAGCCTATCAAGTGAATTACAGGAAATTGAACAATAAGAAGGGCAAACAAGACAAAGCAAAACTTTGTCAGGTTAAAGCAGTCCCTGCACTCAAACTTTTTCACCAAATGAGATTTGTTATTTTTAATTAAAAATTTTCTTACTGTTTGAAGAAGGAATGCGCCTTCACGATCACTATTTATATTCAGTTCATTGCTCCGTTCACCAGTGATAATTTCTAGGACTACAACGCCATAGCTATAAATATCAGCTTTTTCGATAATTGACCGTGAATTGCATATTCTGGTGCTGTGTATCCTCTCGCAAAATATATAATGCTTATGTTATAGTTGAGGGATCAAATTGCAGGAACAATATTTTGAATATGAGTGTTGCATAGAGTGTGTGTCATCGGTATAAATTCTTATAATATCACAAAACTGCAATCATATTGACTTACAATGTTCCAGCAAATTTTGTGGTAAGGTGAGATTTTTCTTCAGGTAAAACCCTTGCTAAGCCAAAATCAGCAATTTTTGGTTGAAGATCATCATCTAAGAGAATGTTGTTAGTCTTTATATCTCTATGTATGATACGAACATCAAATTCTTCATGTAGATAAGCCAAACCCCTTGCTGTTCCTAAGATTATATCATACCGTTGCTTCCAACCGAGAGAACCTCTATTCTTACCTATTTTACAGATTTGCACACTTTAAAGGATTGAGGAAAAGGATCAATAACATTATTTATTAAAAAGAAGTTTCGATAAGGCATTTCCATATGTTTGTTATTTTTTCTCACAGAAATATATTTGTTTATTGAGTTCTTGAGAGAAATTATGACATGTGAAAGAATTGTTGCAAGAGGAGGAGTCAGTGATATGTTCTTTAGTCGAAAATATGGCCGCATGTCATAATTTTATAAAGAAACTCAATAGCTGAAGATTAAATAACTATATATAAGCTTTGTTGGCTGATAAAACATACCAAATAAAAATTTATCAAGACTGGTGTTTTTCATATATTCATAAATAAGAATTCTCTCATTGCCTTCACTGCAACATCCAAGTAGGCGAATGAGATTCCGATGATGAACATTGCTTATGAGCTTCACTTCACTTTCAAATTCTTTATCCACCTTCTTAGACTGGCGTAAAGTTAATTTCTTCACAGCAACTAATTTTCCATTCTTCAAAGTACCCTATTTATAAAGATTACAATTGTCATTCCTGAAAGCATTACTATAAGTTTTGCTTATTTACAACACTGTATAAAAGTATTCCCTTACGACATTTTTGAGCTGAAACATGATTTAGATCAATATGTGTGTGTGTGTAGTTTACCTTATACACAGCACCAAATCCGCCTTCTCCAAGTTTATTTTCTGCACTGAAACTTTTAGTTGCAAACTTCAACTCCCTATAACTAAAAATAATTGGGCCTTTCAACTTACTTACTCCAGATATGTCACCTGTCAAGGAAAACATAAATTAGTCAAATTAAGTCTCTTCATAAATTAAGTCTCCTTATAGGGATTCCTTTTCTTTATGGAAATGAATCAAAAGATTAATTAAAGTCCATGACGCTTTTGATTCCTTTTCTTTATGGAAATGAATCAAAAGATTAATTAAAGTTCAATTCATGACGCTTTCTTAAAAGGGAAAATGTGACCAAAGTATCACATTATCAAATCTTCACAAAATGATACACAATACTGTACTTTCCAAGGTCTTTTACCTCTAGGTACTGATATCTTAAGCCTTTTGGTCGTTTAATCCAAGCTAATAGTATAAGGAGGATCAAAACAAAAGCTACACCTCCAACAACTACACCTACAATGGCCCCCTTCTTATTTGCACCAACTGCAAGACCAAAATAGAGAACTCACTTTCAAATGAGTCAATAATCTTTATGTATGGCACTACACACACACACACACACACACACACACACACACACACGTGTGCATGCGCGCGCGCATACACATACATACATACATCAAGCACTGAATAAGTATGTTATTTAAATCTAATCTGAATCGACCAGTTAAACCAATAAACTAATGAACCAATCTCCTGACCAGTCTAGTCAAGAGTTCTGGACAGGTTGACTGGGTTGGATTTTATATTTAATTTATTACTTGAGAGATGTAATATATAACTATAGAGATTCAGAATTACATGTAGGCAGACCAGATTACTGTCATTTGAAGAAGGAAGTAGTACCTTGTTTGATCAAGGGTTGTAGGATATGAAAGGTCTGGTTATGAGGAAAGAAGGAAGTGGTGGAGTATCTCATGAAGCATCCATTAGCTTCAGTCTTACCATTAGAATTGGGAAGACAAGTCTGCAAATTGCTATAACCAGTCTTCAAGCAATCTTCACACCCACTCTGACTTATAGTTTCAACACATTGAGCAAATGCATAAATAATTGTACCATTATTATTGTTATTATTATCAGGCAATTGAGCTTTTGTGGCCACGAAAAACCCTTGTGTTTTGGGTGTTGTTGTTTGGAGATTCACTAGCACTTGTTGTACAACTGAGGTAAATAATGTAGTTGATGATTCTCTAGCAGTTTGATTACCACACAATACGGCATTGAAATTGTCTTGTGTCTGGTCAAAGAAAGCATTGGTCTCGTACCTTACAAATACACAACAGTATATATCAAATCATTTTTCCATGTTCAATATGATTTTTGCTAATCTGTACACAGATCACAACATAGTTGTCTCATTTATGTATGTGCCTATTAACTGGTTAGTGCAAAATATTTTGTTTATGAAGCTATGGTGTCATAATAAGGGAAGATTGGTTAAAAAATAGCCTTTTGAAAATTTTATTCATCATATTAAGGACTTGAATTCGAGTACTAGCAGGTGCTTTATGTGTAATTGATAATTTCTTTTTTTAATGAAAAATATCAAGTCCTTATAACCAATACAATTTTTAATGGGTACTTTTAACCAATGTTCTCTATTAATAATGGCATCATACAGTTTACATTCTATAAAAATTAACCAAAGTCTATTTCTCCTTTAATTTGTATCTATCTATTTGTATTCAGGGAAGAAAAGGTCATCCTCGGATTTGGATTGACTTTTGTTACTTAAAAGCTTCTTAAAAACTAGTTTAAAAGTCAATTTGAGCTCAAAATTCTGTTTGGATTGACATTTTAGTCACATGATTTTTTCCCCTAAAAATCAAGCTAAAATAAAGTCATATTTTTAAGTTTTGGATTTCAAAAGCTAAATGAGCATTCAAACTGACATTTAAAAAAAAAAAAAAGCATAAATCACATTTCAGTCACTAATTGACTTATGGATCTAGATCTTCTCCTCATCACGTCTCTCCTTTCCTTCTTCTCATCCTCTCTCCACTTATGGATCAAAAATTGAATAGTTGAAATTTAATATCTTATATAATCATATTTTACATAAAATGTTAAAATTTGATCTGAACAATGAACAACCATTGATTACCTGAAAATAGAAAAAATAATGGTTTTATAAAATACTTCATCTCCAAAAAACAAAATAATGCATCTCACCGTTAATTTTCCAATTCGATGATGGGAATGAGTTGAGGAAAAGAAAAGGGGAAAGAAGGATAAGGAGAGCTAGGATCCAAATCCTTACTTTCACTACAACTTCAATGTACAAGACTTCATTGCCGTTAATCCAAACAAAACCAAAATAACTGAAAAAGAAGGCCATATGCACCCTCAAACTTGGCGGACAAGTTGTACCTGAGGAAGCAGCCGTCGTAAACAGCACGGCCACCTTGTGCTGTGGCGGGACATTCGAGGATTTGCGCGGCGGCAAAGTTGAAGCAGGCAACACAGTCATTAAAAGAGAGGTAGTTTCTGCACTGAAAAAGTGTGAAAACTGGGTTTTCTGGATTGGCTTGTTCTGCAGTCACGAAGTGCTTTTTCATGCTAAGAAGCTGCTCTCTGATGTCTTGAAACGTTTTGTTGACATTATAATTGAAGATGGAGGAGTTGGACAAGACGACCAACGATGGCGTGCACCCTTTATTTACAAGATTCGTCTGTGGATCTGAAACGACGCCGTTAAGTGAGCACCATGACCAGGAGGTGAAAGTGATGATCAAAGCAAGAATATTATTAGGTTGAAGCATGTTTTGTTTGGAATATGGATGCAGAAGGAAAGAGAGTGATATTATATCAGAAAATTATACACACACACACACATATATAAAAGGAAGAAGGAAGTGTTATACACAAGGGAATTGAAGATGGTCATGTGCTTAAGATCAGTAGCACATATATATATGGAGCTGTTTCTCTATTTTCAAATTCTCGGAGGGATACAACAACAATATTTGTTAATTAAAGAGGGATGAGAGTGAAATTTATGAAAAGTTTTGTGACATGCACACGCTTTTAAGAAGCATGGAGGCTACTGTTGACTTGCTGGCTTCTTATTGGGTGGAGCAGGAGATGGGACTTGGAAGACTTGCTAATTGGTGCAAGACTTTGACTTTTCAAACACTGACCCAACCGGAAATGACACCAACATTATATTATATATATAGTGCATATATATATGGTGCCAACTGTTAGATTTGTGGTTATTTTGGTAAATCTGTATATTGTGGTGAGGAAAACTATTTAGAATATACCTATAAATATATGGTCATGTGTTTTGATGACCAGATTTTGCACCTATGTAAATATTCTCTTTAGTTACACTACTCTAAAAATGGATTTTATTTCTCTAAAAAGTCTCTTTTTCAAAAAGGAAGTAAAAATAAAGGTGGTGGCGTTTTTATAATTATATGAAGGATTTTGGCGTCCTTTTAGAATTGGGACGCCAAAAGTCTACTTTTAGAGTCTCAATTCAGGAAAGAGATGCTAAAAGCACTACTTTTGACGTTCTTTTATAATTGGAACGTCAAAAGTGGCCTAAAGTTTTACTTTAGGCATCCCAATTGTAAGTTAAGGCAATTAAAATTTCACTTTAGGTGTTCCAATCTATAATTGGGCGCTTTTAATAAGCATAAGGCTACTGTTGACTTGCTAGGTTCTTATTGGGTGGAGGAGGAGATGGACTTGGAAGACTTGCTTATTGGTGTAGGACTTGGACTTTTCAAACACTGGCCCAACAGGAAATGACACTAGACATTATATTGCATATATGATGATGATGCCAACTGTTATAGTTAGGGGTATTTTGGTAAATCTATATATCTTGTCAGGAAAACTGTTTAGAATATACCTATAAATATATGGTCATGTGTTGTGATGACCAGATTTTGTACCTATGTAAATATTCTTTTAGTTACACTACAACAACAACAACAAAAAGATTTTACTCCCTTAAAAAGTCCATTTTTCAAAAGAGAAGTGAAAAATAAAGGCGGCGGTAGTTTTATAATTCGTGAATGATTTTGGCGTCCCTTTTAAAATTGGGACACCAAAAGTATACTTTCAAAGATCCCGATTTAGGAAAGGGACGCCGGTACTTTTGACGTCCCTTTTATAATTGGGACGCCAAAGTGGCCTAAAGTTTCACTTTAGGCATCCCAAATTGTAATTGGGACGCCTAAAGAGACTAAAGTTCCATGTGCAAGCGATAACTTAAACAAAACCCCACCAAATGAAGGGCACATCTCACCTACTCTCTTTGCACACAAATTCTTCACCTTTAATGCCTCACTCTTACAATCACCTCCTCCTTCAAGCTGTTTAGTTAATAAATAATGGGTTTTTATACTTAATTGGGATTTGGGCTTTTTATTAGATTTAATTCATTTTAATGATAAAATTACAGATTTACAATGCTTCACTATTTTTACCATAACTCTTAAACCAGATATCTCATTAGCCTCATACTTGTCTCTTTTTTAGATGAATTAGAGAGCTACAATTGATATGAGACTTGAAAGGCAAACTCGGACAAGAAGGTGGTCAAAATTGGAGCCAAAGTCGACATGTTTTTCTGGATTTTTATTGGGCCCAAATATTGTAATTAAGGACCATTTGTTTTTATTTCCGTTTTGGGCCGACTTGTGGAGCCCCACCCATTTTCTATTAGGTTTTTACCCTTCGTCAAAAACAGATAACACATTCACGTTTTGAATTATTTCGGATTAAAAATTAGAAGTTCACATTTTCTCTGCACTGTTCTTCGAATTCATCATCTATTCATATATTTTTTTCGTCATGTATAGCCATGATTGCTAAGCTTTTTGATTGACCCATAGATTGAGGATTTCATCATTCTAAAGGACCCGCGCTTCAATCGAACGTAACTCGTTTCTACTTATTTTAATCGGATCCAATTATAAATGCAAATTAGGTATTAGATTTAATACCCATATTGA
Source organism: Acacia pycnantha (assembly GCA_025563575.1). Classification (NCBI taxonomy): domain Eukaryota; kingdom Viridiplantae; phylum Streptophyta; class Magnoliopsida; order Fabales; family Fabaceae; genus Acacia; species Acacia pycnantha. The sequence continues at coordinate 233,242 of JAMWYP010000427.1, read as the reverse complement.
TATGCTAAGGCATAGCTTGGACTGGGTTACGGGCGTTGTGTGATCACACGGTGAGATCGCCACGTTTTTATCGATGCTAGGCGATTGTCTAGTCGAGGGAGTTTCTAGACAAACGTAGAGATTTTGGTTTGTCTAGAATCAATCACGAGTTTGGTTATTCTATTTTCGTCCAATGAAGGTAATGGAATCCCAATTTTGGGTTAATCGTTTTTAATCGATTAATCTCATTTCCTTACATTCATTTTAGTCTTTGCTTCATTTAAATTGCATTGAAAAAGTCCCTCATTCTCGGTTATTGTGTTTACTATTGATTTTAGACCCACCGTGAACTCCTTGACATAAACAATCCCGGTTCGCTATAATGTAATCTTTATTGAACTTTGGTTTGCGAGAGCTTGGTAACTCTCATCATCATTCACTCGCCATCCCGACTTGTTGTTGCCCGCTATACATCCCAGCTTTGTCGGTTGTCTTTGTCACGTAGATGGTGGACATCGAAGGCAAAGGCGACGGCAGACAGTGGAGGTGACTATGTTGGAAATTATGCCCTAGGGGCAAGTCATTGTTCTTATCAACGATCCCCATACGAATTAGGTAGTCGCAATGTCTTACTAGAGGCCGCTTGCGACTTGTGGGCTGGTGATGTGTTGGCCCGCTACCAATCGATGTGGGCCTACAGATCACACACAAGAATGATTTCGTTGGTGATGGCGGCGATTCTCAAACATTCACATCAATGACTATACACGGTCATTGCAATTTCGAATTGCAATTAGAGATTGCAATTGTAATTGCAATTCCAATTGCAATAATTGATTGCAATAATTGATTGCATTTCGAATTGCAATAATTACAATTTCGAATGAAATTGCAAATCGTAATTGCAATTCAAAAAAAAATCATGGATTATGTATATTATATAATCATGATATTATATTATATTATAATATAATATAAATTTGAAACAATAATGATATTATTTATAGATGATAATATTATCATATATAGTATTTAATTGGGTTAAGGTGCAAAAATAGACATGCACTTTTGTCAAAAGAGCGTCCAAGTAGCAAATACTTTTTTAGGTGCAAAAGTGACTATGTGGTTACAAAAGTGGAGCAAAATTAGCATTGACCGTTAGTTGACTTTTTCTGAACTGAAAATGATGACGTGGACGATGACGTGGATGTTAATGCTTTATAAATTACAGTTCAGCCCCGGATACATTTCAAAAATTTCAATTTAGTCCCTCTATAAACTTTTAAAATTTTCATTTAAGTCCCTGGTCAAAACTTGCATTTTGACCAGGGACCTTCTTCTTCCTCGGGTATACCCAGATTCCGGTGATCCTTCTTCTTCCTCGGAGGTGCACTTCTTGTGGGCAAAGAAACCAGGACCTTCTTCTTCCTCCCGACAGGCGAACCAAAGATAGATCCGAGGGACCTTCTCTCCCACCTTTCTGCAACCTTACCTGGGATGAAGAACGAACGAATTGAATGAAAAAAAAAAAAGCCAGAACCCAGAACCCAACGATCAACATCCGATGAACAGATGATTTCAAAACCAGAATCGTGCGACGCAATCCCCAAAATCAATCAACGTAATGAAGAACCCAGAATCCGATAACTTAGGACCCAACAAAAGTCAAACAAAGTAGAGCAACCACATAATGAAATCAGTCAATACCCAGAATCCACCCATAATCCGATTTGAATGTCTCTTCTTCATAGTCAGGTGAGGAAAGAGGGAAGACGTAACAACCCAGAAAACTCTCCCTCTCCCACTTCCTGCTTTCCAGAAAACTCCCTATCTTCACAGGGGAGGAAAATACTTACAAAGTCAGTAAAGAGAAAATGAAAATTTCCTTAAAAATTGCATCTACCCAACTCCAATCATGAATCATTCAACAAATATTGTTCAAGAAATAGATCAATTAGATTTGTTTAAAGTAAAAGAAAAAGATAAAAAGGAAAAACCAGACCACGCCTTTGACACGATCTTAGCGTCGAAGAAGCCACATGACCCTAGGCCGGAAAATGCGAGGTGAGGGAAGTCAAGATCTGCGCAAGATGAAGAGTGGGTGAGAGAGCGATGGAGAAGGAGAAGAAGATTTTGAAGACTTCGCAGAACTTCCCCCGAGCTTCACTCTCTTCTTTCTCTCCCTAGAATTCGGCCAAGGCAAGAAAGAAATGGTGTGAAGAATTCTCAAGGGCAAGCATCCTATTTATAGAATTTTGGAGGGACAAGGTTGGAATTTTTGAAGTTGTTTTCACTTTTTATGTCCAACTTTTCCACAAGGTTTTTGCCCCTCATTTTTCCCTCTTGGCCGACCTCCAAGGGTGATGTGGCAGCCTCCCATTGGTCCAAAATGGTGACTTGGCTTGCTTTATGCCCTAGTCTAACCATTTTCCCGAACGGTACCCGATTCGCGTGATTTCGGAGAAATCTCAAAATTCTGGATTTACAACTTTGAAACCATTTCCTCACTTACTAGAAATGTCCAAATTAACCTAAATTTTGATCCCATACAGGGCTCCAATAGTCCAGTTGAAGTTTTCTCAAAAACGTGTCCGAACGCGTCCGGTGTCGAAACTCGTTTCGAACCATCAATCTCTTCAGAAAAATTCACTGATTCCAAATATGTCCATATAAATTCAAAACCATTCCTAGATATTGAGTTAGAATTTATTTTCTTCATTCCCAAAAATATGCCTATATGCATTTTTCTATGCCTATATGCATTTTTCCCTATTTTGTTTTATTAGGAAAATGCACAAACGGCCTCCTGGAATTAACTTAGGAAGAGGTCATTTGAAGGTAAAAACTCACCGATCAATATTTTACCTTGACCTTGGCATTCCTATTCCTAGATCTCTCGATAGGATCTGTTTCTAATTTTAAAATTACTATTCACATTTTTACTTTAATTAATTATATTAATATTTTAATATGCAACTTGCCAACTTGCTTCTTATTTCATTTTTCATTTTATTTTTATTTTTCTTGGGAAATTCGGCTGGCCCCCTTTTTATTTTAATAAATATATATTTTTTATTTAATTAATTATTTAATGCTTTATTTATTTAACTTTTCCAAAAATTCCACCAAAATTACCTAATTGGTCAATTCTTGTATTTAGGCTTAAAAATACCTAAACTTAACTATTTTTCACAAAAATTTCCAATTAATTAGTAAATATATTTTTACTAATATTCAACTAATTTCCACTAATTTTTGAGCTTCCCATAATTATTACTGAATTTCCTTTGCTTATGCTTAAGTAATTAGCTCAATATTACCTAATTACTCTTTTATCACTTGTTGATAATTTTCTTAATCAAAATGCCTCATTACCTTCATATTCTTGCATTAACCTTAGTATTTCCATGCCTCTTACATTATTCTATAATTTGTAAGGGTATTTTGGTCCTTTATTACTTTTGGCACATTCTTGTACAATTTCTCCAATTTCATAATTTATTAAATTACCATAATTAGAGATAATATACCCTTCTAACTCACTTTGTTATTTAAATACCTTTTAGGATTTTTCCATAAATTTTCTAAGTTATTTATGTCCCTTAGGGGCATTTTGGTCATTTTGGCACTTTGGCCCTAAATTTCCCTGATTTCCTACAGAATTTAACTTAGACTAATAGGCTAAATTCACACAAGTCTGGAGACATTAATTTCACTTATCAGAAATATCCATTTTATTCATAATATTCCAGATAATAAAATCCGGGTATTACAATAAATTTTTCAAGATCATTAAGTATTTTTTCAGTACCAACCTCAATCGCATCCCGAAGTATTTTTTGATGCCGATCGCCGATACCCCCCGAAATATTTTTTCAACATCCTAAAATAATTTTTCAAGATCATTATGTATTTTTTCAGTACCGGTCAGTATCCTGAAATATCTTTTTAGTAACTACGGTATCCTGAAATATTTGTTAAAAAAGAAAAAAAAACAGGGATCAGTGTTGTTTTTGCACAATGGACCGGAAGTGAACGCTAATGGGGGACTGAATCCAATTCCGTTTTGGATATGGGTATGTGATGCGAATGTGATGAGGTGACCAAAGGGCTGCTTTTGTAGTGGTGGACGTTTTTGTGATCTAGACACAATAAGGTTATGTTCTAGAAGCAACCTGAGGCATTCTATCTTATTTTCTACCCTTTTGGTTCAAAATTTTAAGTCACCCTTAACCATATACATCTTCTTGAAAGATAGATTCATTAGGAGTTAATATTATTATTAGTACTTATAGCTTGATCAGATTTTATTTTGGTTTCTATTGTTTCAAATCGTTGAACCCCTATAATTTTATAAAAACTTTGTTAATATTTGAGTGTAAGAACTAAAATCAAAACTTACTATTTCATTAAAAATATAGGAGCCACCGTTAAAGTCAGGCCAAATCCTTATGAAACAATATATAGAGATCAAAAGCAACAATTAGAAACTATATAAAATAAAACCAAGAGTTAATCAAAATATAAGGATGAACTGAGATTAACCCTTAATTTGCTGATCTATAGTAAAAAAAAAAAAAAAAAAAAAAGTGAAGGCCATGACGATTGATGTTGAGAAAAGCAGCAAAGGTAAAGATGTCTCAAAGGGACTCTAGTATTAATTAAGTTTCAATCAAGATAGGCATGGTGGGTTTCATATTCTCTAATAAGTTCCTATTGCCTTGGAGCAAAACAATTACTTCAGACATTGATGGCCTTAATTCAGTAGATGCTTGGGTGCAAAGCAGACCAATCTCTATTATCTTCTTCACTTCTTCTGTTTCATACTCATTAAGGTCCAAGGTATCGTCCGCCAACTCTATGTGGAAGCCTCTCTCATATAGCTTCCAAGCCTATCAAGTGAATTACAGGGAAATTGAACAATAAGAAGGGCAAACAAGACAAAGCAAAACTTTGTCAGGTTAAAGCAGTCCCTGCACTCAAACTTTTTCACCAAATGAGATTTGTTATTTTTAATTAAAAATTTTCTTACTGTTTGAAGAAGGAATGCGCCTTCACGATCACTATTTATATTCAGTTCATTGCTCCGTTCACCAGTGATAATTTCTAGGACTACAACGCCATAGCTATAAATATCAGCTTTTTCGATAATTGACCGTGAATTGCATATTCAGTGCGTGTATCCTCTCGCAAAATATATAATGCTTATGTTATAGTTGAGGGATCAAATTGCAGGAACAATATTTTGAATATGAGTGTTGCATAGAGTGTGTGTCATCGGTATAAATTCTTATAATATCACAAAACTGCAATCATATTGACTTACAATGTTCCAGCAAATTTTGTGGTAAGGTGAGATTTTTCTTCAGGTAAAACCCTTGCTAAGCCAAAATCAGCAATTTTTGGTTGAAGATCATCATCTAAGAGAATGTTGTTAGTCTTTATATCTCTATGTATGATACGAACATCAAATTCTTCATGTAGATAAGCCAAACCCCTTGCTGTTCCTAAGATTATATCATACCGTTGCTTCCAACTGAGAGAACCTCTATTCTTACCTATTTTACAGATTTGCACACTTTAAAGGATTGAGGAAAAGGATCAATAACATTATTTATTAAAAAGAAGTTTCGATAAGGCATTTCCATATGTTTGTTATTTTTTCTCACAGAAATATATTTGTTTATTGAGTTCTTGAGAGAAATTATGACATGTGAAAGAATTGTTGCAAGAGGAGGAGTCAGTGATATGTTCTTTAGTCGAAAATATGGCCGCATGTCATAATTTTATAAAGAAACTCAATAGCTGAAGATTAAATAACTATATATAAGCTTTGTTGGCTGATAAAACATACCAAATAAAAATTTATCAAGACTGGTGTTTTTCATATATTCATAAATAAGAATTCTCTCATTGCCTTCACTGCAACATCCAAGTAGGCGAATGAGATTCCGATGATGAACATTGCTTATGAGCTTCACTTCACTTTCAAATTCTTTATCCACCTTCTTAGACTGGCGTAAAGTTAATTTCTTCACAGCAACTAATTTTCCATTCTTCAAAGTACCCTATTTATAAAGATTACAATTGTCATTCCTGAAAGCATTACTATAAGTTTTGCTTATTTACAACACTGTATAAAAGTATTCCTTACGACATTTTTGAGCTGAAACATGATTTAGATCAATATGTGTGTGTGTGTAGTTTACCTTATACACAGCACCAAATCCGCCTTCTCCAAGTTTATTTTCTGCACTGAAACTTTTAGTTGCAAACTTCAACTCCTATAACTAAAAATAATTGGGCCTTTCAACTTACTTACTCCAGATATGTCACCTGTCAAGGAAAACATAAATTAGTCAAATTAAGTCTCTTCATAAATTAAGTCTCCTTATAGGGATTCCTTTTCTTTATGGAAATGAATCAAAAGATTAATTAAAGTCCATGACGCTTTTGATTCCTTTTCTTTATGGAAATGAATCAAAAGATTAATTAAAGTTCAATTCATGACGCTTTCTTAAAAGGGAAAATGTGACCAAAGTATCACATTATCAAATCTTCACAAAATGATACACAATACTGTACTTTCCAAGGTCTTTTACCTCTAGGTACTGATATCTTAAGCCTTTTGGTCGTTTAATCCAAGCTAATAGTATAAGGAGGATCAAAACAAAAGCTACACCTCCAACAACTACACCTACAATGGCCCCCTTCTTATTTGCACCAACTGCAAGACCAAAAATAGAGAACTCACTTTCAAATGAGTCAATAATCTAATCTTTATGTATGGCACGACACACACACACACACACACACACACACACACACACACACACACACACACACACACACACACACACACACACACACACACACACACACACACACACACACACACACACACACACACACACACACACACACACACACACACACACACACACACACACACACACACACACACACACACACACACACACACACACACACACACACACACACACACACACACACACACACACACACACACACACACTACACACTACATATATATATGTGTGTGTGTGTGTGAATCCACACACACACACTACATATATATATATGTGTGTGTGTGTGTGAATCCCACCATCCCACCATTTCATATATATATGACATGAGAATACACTTCTCCTACAACATGAGAAATGTTTTCCCATATATATATATATATATATATATATATATATATATATATATATATATATATTAACAGCTTTCTCATGCGTAGTGTGTGTGTGTGTGTGTGTGTGTGAATCCACCATCCCACCATTTCATATGTATATGACATGAGAATACACTTCTCCTACAACATGAGAAATGTTTTTCCCATATATATATATTAACAGCTTTCTCATGCGTCACCTAAACAAATACAATTAAAATAAAAATCATCAGTTACCATAGTTATAACTTAAAGGAATGAATAAGGATCCTCTCTTCATCTTTTTTTTTCCATATCCCTCATTAGCCTCATCTAGTGATAATTGAATATTTCATACACTTCTTTTTATCTCTTGATTAATAATTTAGAACTCTTTAGTTAATAAATAATGACTTTTATTCTTATTTGGGCTTTGGGTCTTTGATTAGATTTTAGTCATTTTTAATAATAAAATTTTAGTTTTGAATAACGAGAATGTTGATTTTATGGAAAAAAACGTTAAAATCGGTTGTGGAGACATAGTGGGTAATCACAAGCTAGCTAATATACTAAGGTCGATAATGGTTAACGTCTTTATTCAGTCCCTTGTATCATTATAACTTTGGTTCGATTATATTTATTTAGTTGTTTAAGTTGATATGTATTTTTTAAAACACCTAGTCATTTTTCTTATTATCTCTTATCCTTGATTATTATTGAGAGAACATGAATATGGGGTAAATTAAGAAAAATTGACAAATATAAAAACTATATCTTATATTTAGGATCAATATCAACTCATTAAACATGTCTTGTATTTAGAACTAGATTGAAGGAGTACAGAAAAAATTCTAAGCATTTGATGAAAAGAGTGGTAGCTGATTTATTATGTAGTTAATAACTATTACATTGTAGTCAATGGCTAATACTCCCCGAGATCAGGTCATTAATACGTTTAACTAATTTGATTAGATTAAATAAGTTAGTTAATTCTAACGTATTTTATTTCCCAAAAACACCCTAGTTATATTTCATTATTTCCTCCTTCCTTCTCCCCTTTCATTATTGTTGGGGAGTATTAATAAAAGTAAATTAGAAAAATGTTATAAAATATAAAAAAAAATGTTTTATATCAAGGACTAGATATCAAGGACTATGTTGTAATGAGTTCCTTATACAAAAGCTTTGTTAAATTTGTAACAAAATTGTAGACTTGATGAAAAGAGTGAGCAGTTACTAAATTTGTTGTGGTCAACAGTGATTAGATTGTAGTCGATGGTTAATATGTATTGTAGCTACAGCCTTACGCCAAAACTTTGTTAAACTTGTAATAGAATTATAAACTGGGTGAAAAAAGAGCACGGTGTAATCACTAATCTGAAAAAGGGTGGTCAATAACCATTTAGTTAATGTCTAGTAAGTTATAGTCAATTCTTATGGGAACCTTGTTAATCCTATACATCATTGTAAACTCGGTTAAAAAGGAAGTAATCAGTAACACTACCTCTATTAGACTATTCCTTAGTATAAGTGCTATTTTTAGTTTGGATTTAAATATAAATATAAAATATTAAAATAATTTATCTCCTAAATGTATAATTTTTACTTTAAATTATTTGTATTAATTACACACATTTAAATGTTTATAGGAAAAATTATTGAAAAAGAACTTTGAAATTGTAAAATCTCAAATCATGTATTTTTCAAAACATGAGTTGTGAATGCTTAAGAAGTCTCATCATTCTCTTATTAACTCTGGCAACAAACATGATTTAGGATTTTATAGTTTATTAAAGTTCTTTTATGTCATTTTCCCATGTTTCTATCTCAAGATAATTATAGTGAAAAATAATATTTTAGGAAAACCAACTTATATTTATTACAAATAACTTATATTATTAATTTTCTTAAATTACTTAAATTAGCCAACTTACTCTTGTATCAATGACCACAGGTAGTATTCTATCATATCCTTAATATAAGACATATTTGCCTAATTTTATTAGAATCAAGAAAAATTAATTCAGTTAGTTAATTTGACATGTATTTTTTAAAATATCCTAATTAATATCCTTAATTACTCTATTTTCTTTCCTCCTTGATTATTGTTGAAGTATTAATAATGGTAGTTTAGGAAGATATTTAAGAATATGAAAACTATATCTTATATTTAAAACTATGATACTCAACTTCCTAAATATGTCGACGAGTGGGGGTAATCAATACTCTTTCTAGTCTTTTTATAAAAGTTAAAATTTGAATTGCCTTAGTTCTTTACCATATTCGCCATTAATTAATTATATATATTGTATTAATTACAATGTCCGTGTTATCTATAGGCTTTATTTGGAGAGAGCGTTAAGTAGGTTTAAGTCAAAAAAACTTGCAGTAGAAATGGAGGTAATAAGCAGCCTTGAAGAAAATGGAGATAATATGCAACGATACCTCTATTATACTATTCCTCATAATAAGTGTTATTTTTAGTTTCGATTTAGACCTAAATATAAAACCTTAAAATACTTTGTCTTTCAAATGTGTGAATTTTTTCTTAAAGCATTTGTGTTAATTACACACATTTAAATGTTTATAGGGGAAGTTACTGAAAAAGAACTTATAAATTGTAAAATCCTAAATTAGATATTTCCTAAAAAATGAGTTGTGAAATATTTCTTAACAAATAATGTCATTCTTTTATTAACTCTTGGTAATAAACATGATTTATGATTTTGCAATTTTAAAGTTCTTTTTATTTCATTTTCCCATGTTTCTATCTCATGATAATTATGAAGAAAAATAATATTTTAGGAAAGTCAACCTATATTTGTTAAAAATAACTAACATTCTTAATTTTCTTAGTATGCTTAAATTAACCAACTTACTCTTGTATCAATGACCACAAATAGTATTCTATTCGGTCTTTTATATAGACATATATATTTGCCTGATATATTATATTAAGATAATTAATTAAGTTAGTTAACTTGACATGTATTTTGTAAAATACTCTAATTAACTTCCTTAACTCCCATATTTTCTCTCCTCCTTAATAATTGTTGAAGTATCAGTAAGGGTAAATTAAAAAAAAATAAAAATATGAAGATTATATCTTATAGTTAAAATTGTGATAATTAACTCCCTAAATATATCCTATGTCAAGAAGTATGGGAGGGGTAATAAATACTCCTTCTAGATTTTTTTATAAAAATTCAAAATTTGAGTTACCTTGTTTCTTTTTCATTCTAGCATTTCATTAATTATATATATTTCATTAATTAAACTTTTAGTATTGCCTATATTTATTTTATTTTTCTCTCTTACTTGCCCAGCCATAGTTCTATTATCTGGCTGTGATAAATAAATAGGAGCGGGAGTTCATGTTACACCTTACAGTTAGGTCATTCTGAAGGTTCATACTGTCATACCTGAGACACACAGCAAAGAAGCATCTGAAGAGAATCAGAGCGCCAAGGATAACAATGATTGTGAGTTTCTTGACCGGTATATATATATTTTTTTCAATCCTTGACGGCTTTCTCACGCGTCACCTAAACAAATACAATTAAAATAAAAATCATCAATTATCATTGTTGTAACTTAAAGGAAGGGATTAAGATCCACTCCTCATCTTTTTTCTCTATATCCCTCATTAGTCTCATTTGTATCATTGATTAGAAAGATAAAAGAAAAGCTAAAGTAATAATGTCACTTTTAGATTGATTGTATGAATATAATTTAGAAATTATGAGTGATAATGAAAAAAGATGATGAGAAAACTCAACCGAACATATTATTGAAGTTAAAAGCCAAACAAAGAATTCACAAACATCTTTCAGATCGACCTATCTAAATCGGTTTCAGGATCGAAAGTGCAAAAGTGTGTCTCGTAGATATTTTTAAATAAATAACGTGGATGCTGATTTTATGGACAAAAAACTTTAACATCGGTTGTGGAGACGTAGTGGGTAATCACAAGCTAGCTGATATACTAAGGTCGATAATGGTTAACGTCTTTATTCAGTCCCGTGTATGATTATAACTTTGGTTGGATTAGATTGAGAAAGTTTTAAGTTGGTTAAGTTCACATATATTTTTAAAATACCTTAGTTATTTTCCTTATTTATCTTATTATCTCTTCTTTTTGATTATTATTAAGAGAGCATGAATATCGGGTAAATTAGGAAAAAATGTCAAATATAAAAACTATATCTTATATTTAGACCAAGATTAACTAATTAAATAATTATTAGAGAATCGAGGAGTAAAAAAGTGTAAGCGTTTGATGAAAAGAGTGGTAGCTGATTTATTATTTGGAGAGTATCTTCATCAAAATGAATCAGAATTTATAAATGAAAATTTAATACATAAAAAGAAATGGCAGTTAAATTAATTAGCATGGGGGAACAACTAATCCGGTGTATTATAAAGACGATGACGATGACGTTTGTGCTATCAAAATATGTGCATTAAAATAATGTACGTCAAGGGAGGAGACTTTTTACAAAATTCTTGGAATTCGATTTAGAGTGTTTTTTTGTAATACCTAAAAAAACACACTTAGGGTGAATATCAAAATTGGGAAATGTACCTATTAAAAATAGGTGAATATGAGGTCTCAAACAACTTGTATTGAGTTTACCTTGTTGTCAGGGTAATCTCCCTTGAAATTAGATAAATTGCAATTAGGTCCCTAAAATGTTGAAAATTGCATATAGGTCCTAAAATACATTATGGGTTATAAATACCTGTGAAAAGCTATAAAGGAGGCAAGTAAAAATCTATTTGAAATAGGGAAGGATATTGTCCCTAATTTAGGTAATTTATTAAGTTACAAACTTGGAGAAATTGTAGAAGAATACCCAAAAAGTATTGAAAAGACCATAATACCCTTGTAAGTTCTAAAAATGCTAGAGGCATGAAAATACCAATGTTAATACAAGAGTATGAAGGTAATGAGGCATTGTAATTAAGAAAATTATCAACTAGTGATAAGAAAGTAATTAGGTATTTATTGGCTAATTACTTAAGCATAAGCATAGAAAATTCGAGAGAAAATTATGTGAAGCTAAAAAATTAGTGGAAAATTGTTGAAAATTAGTAAAAATATATTTACTAATTAATTAGAAATTTTGTGAAAAATGGTTGAGTTTAGGTATTTTTAAGCCTAAATACAAGAATGGACCAATTAGGTAATTTTGTAGAATTTTTGGAAAAATTAAATTAAACAATTAATTAAATAATTAATTAATTGAAAAATAAATATTTATTATTTTTATTTTTGGGTCAGCCGAAATTCTTGGAAAATATTGAAGATAAGATCAAAAATTTGAATCAAGATATTATGTAGAAGTTGTAATATTATATTAATATAATTAAAGTAGATGAATAGTAAATAGAAAAATAGGAAGCGGATCCTATCTAGAGATCTAGGAATGGGATTTCCAAATTCAGGAAAAATATTGATCGGTGGAATTTTATCTTCCGTTATACTCTTAGGGAGAAAATTAAAGTCGTTTGTGCATTTCTAATAAAACAAAATAGGGAAAAATGCATATAGGTATATTTTTGGATATAAGGAAAATAAATTCTAACTCAACATCTAGGCATGAGTTTGAATTTATTTTAACATATTTGGAATCGAGTGAATTTTTAAGAAGTTGGTGATTTGAAATGCATTACGAAATAGGACGCGTTCGGACACGTTTTCGAAACTTAGTAGGACGGTTGGAACCTGTCTAAAGTCAAAATTCAAGTTTAAATAGATATTATTGATGAGGAAGATAAGGTCTTCAAAGTTGTAAATCCAGGAAGTTTGAGATTTCTCAGAAATCAGAATCGAGTGGAATTGGGGAAAACGGCAGGCAGGTCATAAAGTGAGCCTAAGTCATCAATTTTTGGAGCAATTGGAGGCTGCCACCTCAGCCCATGCATGTCGACCAGCAGCTCCATGGACAAGAATTATACACCATTATGCATTTGATTTTCCATGGTTTAGAACAATTTGGAAAATGCCTTGTATATCCCTAAATTCTTCTATAAATAGCCTTGAATTCTCTTGCATTTCTCACACCAAAAACCACTCTTAGAAATCCTAGAGAGAAGTTAGAGAGAGGAGCTGCGGAGGAGGAAAGAGTCAGGGGGATTTTGCAGTGAAGCTGCAGGTAAATTTTTCGGTACTTAAGCTTTCGTAATTCTTAGGTAGTTAGAGTAGAAATGCTAGTTTAGTCTTTAATCTTGAGTATGATTAGATATCATATGCTAGGGGTATTTTAGTCATTATTTCGAAAATATTGGTGGGGTCGAAGTTCGCAAAATTTTGGAAGATTAGAGTTAAAATAGCGAAGCTCTGCGAAATCGCGATAAGGGCAAAATGGTAAATTTTTACCTAAAATGCACATTATGATGTAAATCATTAATTAAAATGATTTATATTTCGAAAATATGTTGGAGTAGGAGCTATGTCAAAATTTTGGAGAAGTAGGGCCAAAGTAGCAAGTCTTTGGCAAGAAATTAATAGATTAGGGGTAGAAAGGGCAAAATGGTAATTTTTACCTAAAATGCCGATTATTGTGTCAAATCACTAATGAAAGTGATATTACCCTTATAGGATATCGAAACCACGATCTGCTCTTGCCGATTCTGACTACTGACGTCTCTGCATTTGTTTACGATTTCTTAGTAAAAATCAGATTTTAAAAAAAGCGTGCTAGAAATCGTAATCGTAACCGTCGGCGAAGGTACGTTCGCGTACTGGTAACCTTAACTCTGATATTTATGGTATGCGTATATGTGCTATGTGAATTATATGTTATGTATTGTTGTTATGATTGTTGGGTAATGGGATACGCATGTTAGAGGCCTAGGTGCCACGGGATACGGTTGTTAGGGGCCTATGTCTTGCTAGGGATCAAGAGGCCTAGGTCTTGCTAGGGTTACAACTGCGGGGGCCTATGTCTTTCTTAGGGATCATTGTTTGGGAGATGCTTGTACTATGTGCTTTTATACTATTGATTATGATTATACGTAGTCCATATCTTGTATATGTAAATATGAGGCTAGCAGATTACACAGTCGGTGCAATGGACCTCGGCTCTTTACATAACCCAGGATCGGGAGGACCAAGGGCCAGGAGAGAGGCAAGCGGCCAGTAGAAGACCGGTGAAGACTTCCTTTTGTTGTTCAGTGGAAGCCTTTCTTTTGTTATATACTTTAGAACCACGCGGTTTTGTCTGCATTGTTATGCTTGACCAGGACTTACGGCGTTTTATATATACATATCGATTACTCAATCGCTCTGTTGCTCTACTCGATGATTTTAAATGATGTTTGACAAAAAAATTTATCTTTGCTTTGAAAAGTTGGGATGTTACATTTTTGAAGGGGAAAGTTGGAATTTAATAAAAATATGAGGGTATAATGGTCAAAATCTTCCTTCCCTCCCTTTCCTCCCTAAAATAAAACACAGCTTTAATGTCAGCCTTTTAACTGAAAAAATAGTTAAATCATCTCTATCTGTTGACCCTATTCTCCTTACCTTCATATACAACGGCCTAGCATGTCATTTAATCATGGAGAAAATTGGAATCCACGTCAAAATGATCATAAAATAAGTATAACTGCTCCCATAATGCTTCATATACATACAACACAGCATAACGTTAATATAACAACGCTAAGGATAAACAATCTCGCTTGTTCCAAACTCACAAATAAAAACCACACAACATCGTTAACAAACCATTACACTCTTAAATCTTAGCATTATCCAATGCACAGATTTTGTGCAGTTGCATCTATTCTTCTTTGGTCAACTTATTTGCCTTGGCTTGTTCATCCAAGCCAGGCGGTTCTT
The DNA here is from genome assembly GCA_025563575.1 of Acacia pycnantha. NCBI lineage: Eukaryota > Viridiplantae > Streptophyta > Magnoliopsida > Fabales > Fabaceae > Acacia > Acacia pycnantha. The sequence goes on along the minus strand of JAMWYP010000427.1, from coordinate 218,234 downwards.
TGGCTACATCACGGCGTACTCAATATCAGAAACAACTATATATAGTACCTACCACAACCAACCAGTGCTAGACCACTAAAACCGGTGGTCAAGAATCCGAGTGGTAAAGAAACTACAGAACTATCAGCAACAGCCCTAACAGAGTAACAGCTGCGACATACGATGCTGCCTGCCCACTCCGGCCTACACAAAGAATATTTGGGAACTGCCTGTTTTGCAGTATTTTGCAAAGTGTATACAGTTGTTTGTCTTGAGATTGTAGTCCCCAAATCCATTTTGAAGAAGATCTCTAGCACGACGGAGGACATCTTCCGGTGGGTCGGATGTGGCAGGTGAGCAGTTGTCTTCTCGATCTATGAAATAAAAATAGAATCGTGACACACCATACTCAAAGCGATATAGATCACCGCCACAAAGAAAACAATCCAAGCATGTAGAAACGACACCATCATGGTTTGAGTGGTAGCCACATTTTGGACATGGATTGTTAGGAGACCAACTGACAGTTGAACTCGAGATATTTCCTGGGCCATCTTGACCTACTGAGTGAAGTGGATCACCATTCCCTCGCCAACATATATGCCTGTTGTCGTGTACAAAAGCAAAAAAAAAAAAAAGCCATTTCAGTAAGATATCCATTATTATTAAGAAAGGAAAAAAAATTGATTCTTGCCAATCCAAAAGAAGATGTCCAGAATTTTAAATGTGGTTTTGAAAACAACCACAGCATGCAAAAAAGTTCAAAGGTTGTTCAATCTTGGTATGGATAAATAAGGACAAGATACCAATGAATTCTAGGACGTATTGCTATTTTCTGCTGACACTTTCTTTACCACTCTGCTAATATGTTCTTTAGTAAATATACCCACAATTCAACCTGAAAGTTCTGAATTGCTGCTCAATGGATCAAAAGAGCGCTCTTACATCACAAGCTTAAGACATTTCCACAAAATACAACCTCCCATCCACTTAACCTGTGATATTTTAACACAAAAAGCAAAACTGGAATTCGTAAAGAGCAAGAGAGAGTAATCCGACAAAAATTACACACAGCTCTTGGATTGTTAATTTTTGTGGCCAAAAGAACCAATGGAAATAAATAACTCTCAATGTTGGAAAAGGAGAGGGAAAGAGAAAGGAATCAAGCGAGGAGGACAGTGGAATGTGGAATAAACGCAAACGTTTTCGTTCATTCCTTCGTCGCTATGTCTGTGTTTGGGAGAATAAGAACATACGATCCAAAAGCCCATAATAAAGGGAAGATGAAACTGAAAATACACTCTCACACACACACACACATATATATATATAGAGAGAGAGACACACACACAGCCATATAAGGATAAAATTTAGGAAAACTATCTCTTGAACTTTAAATAAGTGATTTTCTAATCCAACTAAAATGAGTTGTAGAGTGTTATTAAAGTGTAGTTAATACCTATATTTTTATAGGCAACAACCATTTAGTTAATGTCTAGTAAGTTGTAGTCAATCCTTCTAGAGAACTTTGTTAATCCTATGATATAATTGTAAACTCGGTTTAGATGGAGGTAATAAGCAACGCTATCTCTATTATACTATTCCTCATAATAAGTGCTATTTTTAGTTTAGATTTAGACCTAATTAAATATAAAAGCTTAAAATAATTTGTCTTTCAAACGTATGATTTTTTTCTTAAAGCATTCGTATTAATTACAGACATTTAAATGTTTATAGGAAAAATTACTGAAAAGAAATTAGAAATTGTAAAATCCCAAATTACATATTTCCTAAAAAGTAAATTGTGAAATGTTGTTTAACAAATCATGTCATTCTTTTATCAACTCTTGGAAACAAACATGATTTATGATTTTGCAATTTTAAGTTCTTTTTATTTCATTTTCCCATGTTTCTATCCGATGAGCAAATAGGCACATACAACTCAGATCCTATTTATAAATTTATTTTAACTAAATCTCATATATCAATGAGAGGTAGTTGTACAATAATTATGAGGGTAAATTTTCAACTTTGCCCTCATTTATGATCAGTATTTTCAACTGTTTCTCTCTATTTTCATGGATATAATTAATATGGGTAAAATTATCATAATCTCATGTATTATATGAAAGCTGGACTTATAAATATGACCAAATTTTTCGGTTAAATGGACTTATAAATAAGATTAGAGTGATAATTCAATTTGTGATAAATAATATCACAAATTGAAGCAGAGTTCATGTTACACGATACAATTAGATCATTACGAAGGTTCGTATTATCGGACACGGATACACACGAGAGAAGCATCGAAGAGAATCGGGCGCCAATGATAACAATGATCGTGAGTTTCTTGACCGATTGATATATATATATATTCTTTTTTTTCAATCCTTGACTGCTTTCTCACCTGTCATCTAAACAAATACAATTAAAATAAAAATCATCAATTACTATTGTTGTAAGTTAAGGGAGGATGAAGATCCTCCTCTCCTCATCTTTTTTTTTCGTTTATTATCTCTTCTTCTTTTGATTATTGTTGAGAGAGCATGAATATTAGGTAAATTAGAAAAAAATTGACAAATATGAAAACTATATTTTATATTTATAACCAAGATCAACTCATTAAATATGTCTTGTATTTAAACCTGGATCGGAGGAGTAAAGTGGTAGCTGATTTATTATGTAGTTAATAACTATTACATTGTAATCAATGGCTAATACTCCCGGATCCGATCCTCAATATAAGATACATTTAACTAGTTTGATTAGATTAAATAAGTTAGTTAACTCTAACGTTTTTTCCCTAAAACACCCTAGTTATATTCCATTATGTCCTCCTTCTTTCTCCCCCTTTATTATTGTTAGGGAGTATCAATAGAAGTAATAAATTAAAAAATATTGTAAAGATGAAAACATGCATATCTTATATGGGGTCTAGTGTTTTTTATAGGACCAAAAATAATATTTACTTTTACTTAATGTCTAGTAAGTTGTAGTCAATTATTGTGGGAACTTTGTTAATGCTACACATAATTGTAAACTCCGTTAAAAAGGAAGTAATAAGTAACACTACCTCTATTAGACTATTCCTTAGTATAAGTGCTATTTTTAGTTTGCATTTAAATATAAATATAAAATATTAAAATACTTTATCTCCTAAATTTATAATTTTATCTTTAAAGTATTCGTATTAATTACACAATTTAAATGTTTATAGGAAAAATTACTAAAAAAGAACTTTGAAACTGTAAAATCTTAAATCCTCTATTTTTTAACAAATGCATTGTGAATTGCTTAAGAAGTCTTGTCATTCTCTTATATCAACTCTAGTAAAAAACATGATTTAGGATTTTACAATTTATTAAAGTCCTTTTATGTCATTTTCCCATGTTTCTATCTCAAGATAACTATAACGAAAAATAATATTTTAGGAAAGCCAACTCATATTTATTACAAATAATTAACATTATTAATTTTCTTAAATTAGCCAACTTAGTCTTGTATTAATGACCACAAATAGTATTCTATCTCGATCCTTAATATAAGACATATTCCCTAATTTTATTATAATCAAGAAAAATTAGTTAAGTTAGTTAATTTGAAATTTATTTTTTAAATACCTAATTAGCTCCTTAATTATGCTATTTCCTCTCCTTGATTATTGTTGAAGTATCAATAATGGTAGGTTAGGAAAATATTCAAAAATATAAAACTATATCTTATATTTAAAACTATGATACTCAAATTCCTAAATATGTTGACGAGAGGAGTAATAAATACTCCTTTTAGTCTTTATTTATAGAAGTCAAAATTTGAATTGCTTTAGTTATTTTCTATTTTAGCCATTAATTAATTTTATATATATATATATATATATATATATATATATATATATATATATATATATATATATATATATATATACATACATACTAAGTCCAAAATTTGAATTGTTTTAGTTATTTTCTATTTTAGCAATTAATTATATATATATATATAGTCTTAATTACAATGTTTGTGTTACGTATGCCTGGTTTGGAAAGAGCATTAAATAGCTTTAAGTCAAAATATGCTTGCAAAATTAGAAGTGTTTAGGTAGAGTTTTAACTTCATTGGGCCTTTTTAAAAAAAAGCTCATAAAAGTCGAGTTTAGAAAAAAAGCTCATGGGTTTTCTTTTTCCAAAAAAATCTCACTTTTTAATTTGGGTCCCGCCACTTCTACTACAATCAATCCAAACACAAATCATACTTATAACTTGACTTTTTTTTCTACAAAATCGGATAGAAAATGAGCAGTTGCTCTCGTAATAGCAAACAGGCTACTTTATTTTCCCATGGTTTGTGAAGCCAGATAGGACCAGGCGGTTCGGATCGGGAACAAACCAGCCGTAGTGAAAACCGTCGGTTTGGTGCAAAGCGGTCGACTTAGTGAACCGGAGTTGACTCAGTGAAAGCCGTTAAATTATGCGCCCAAGTATTCTGAAGTCAACCTGGTTCCAGTATTTTTATTTTTATTTAAATTTTTTATTTTTAAAGGCAATCGATTTGAATATCTGAATATGTCACAAGTATTGAAGTATATGGTTATTTTACTGCATTCTAAAGTATTAAAATGATATATAGTACTCCTACTGTCTTTATTATAAGACATCAACTAACAAATTTACAAACCAATAAAAGTAGTCAAAGTCAATAAAGTTGCCCTACACTTTAAGTAACTTCCAATTTTTATACTCTCATGGAAATACTGCCATTATTTCGAAATTAGCTAAGTCCTAGCCATCAACCCTATTAACCCAGCCTGAGCAGGTTCGATCAGCGGTCGGGTTTGAACCTTGATTTTCCTCTCTTACTTGCCTCTCCTAAATAAATGCATGCTTAGAATAAAAATTTAGTTCAAGAATGCTTATTGTTTTTAAATATTTTAATCATGTTTTTAAGCTGCATGATTAAATTTCACGTGACACTGTACGGTTAGATTCGACCTGGAGACACACAGCAGAGAATAGGGAAGCACCTGAAGAGAATCAGAGCGCCAAGAATAACAATGATTGTGAGTTTCTTGACCGGCTTATCCCATATATATATTCAAGACGGAGGCTTTCTCACGTGTCACCTAACTTCAAAGCTTTCGTCTCTCTTCCGGCGAGGGATCAAAGACGAGAAATTCTTGGATCCGCTATGAGTAGGCGAACCGGAACCGGCAATCCATCGGCTTTGACTCGGGCGGTAGAATCCGTCTTTGCCTTTGTCAAATTCGCTGAATTTGAGACCCTCTTCGTTCTTTTCTTCGTCATCGCTTATGTTATCTTCAAAGACATTGTAAGTTATTCCTTCCTTTACCTTTCTCTCTGTGATTTAGATGTAAATATCAATTATAATGTTGTCTAAACTTTAATTTCGCTGGTGTACGGATATGAATATTTTTCGTGTTCTGGATCAATTTGGTTCTTAATGTTTAGTCATAAGGAATAATTCGGATAGACCTGGACATTACCCTGTGTATATCTCAATGATGTATCGCTGGGCTGTTATCAGTGTTGCTCATTTTAACCGAATTTTGCTCTTCGTAATTAATATAACTTCCTTGTGAGTAAATAAATTCAAATTGTATTATCTCTTGGGTTAAAGATTCACCCGTGTCTTGGCGGAACTAATTTGAAACGAAGCGTTGTATTAAGGTTTCACTTATTTGTTGTAAACATGTGGAAGTTATGTGGGAAAGGGTTATGAGGCTTATGTTTCTTTATTTTTTATTCTCTAGTGTACAGACAAATGCATCTATAGGTTGACTGTTTCACATTACATTACTTGAGAAAGGGCCAGAGAGGAAATGGCTCCATTGTTCTAATCTGATGGAATAACCATGGGGCTCTTTGATATGTAGAATATTAGGTATGTAAAGAGAAACAAAACGAAGATGTGAGTTGGAGATGCTTTTGTGCCTTGCAAAAATGAGTGATGAAGAGATACACATTATTGAGTAATGATGAAGTCATAATAGACCTTGCATATTTCATTTTCTGTTTAATAGAGCTGACAAGAGCATAATATGCATTGCATTTTTTGTTGGGTGGTTTCTTCTCAATAGAGAGGGATTCCATTTCCCTCCTTATACCAGACATGTCATAAAACCTTAATGAGAGTCCTTCTTTTTCAAGTATGTACATGTAACATGTGATACATCAATGTTAAAAACATTGCTCTCTTGGGGTTGTCAAAGTTATTGCATTATAAAGTTACAATTTTTGGAACAATGCAAGTTAGATGTAGTAAGCAGTGAGATCTGTTTTCTCTTGTAATGTGATCAATATTAGATTGTTTCTTTCATTAATTGAAGCATCCCTGTTGGTTCTCAAATGTCATATCCAACACAGGAACAATTTAGTCCAATGCTATTGGCTGACTTTTATAATCCCTGCTGTAGAATTTGGAAAACAATGATCGGAATTTAAGTTTGGGAATGTATATATTAAGATTCTCTAGCTGTGGTTGGAGACCACTTTTATTATTTCTAAAGACCGATAAGGTTGCTGGTTAGGAGGGATGGCAACTGGGCAGGGGCAGAGAGGCCTTCCTAGTTTACTTTCCCAAACCCAGTCCTCTTTCCCATCTTTTTCAGACAGGGAGTAACTACATGGCCTGTGTGTTGAGAGGCAGAAATTTCTCCTATGACCACTACATGGGCCAATACCAATGGAGATGTCACTGACAGGGAAATTGTCATTCGTATCTAGGACAGTAAGACAGCTGCAACAGGTTTAGTACTGTCTTCTTCTTCATAGCTGATTAATGAACTTGAGCAAGGTTTAGCACTGTGTCTGCATTACTTTTGTTTTGATGATGATGCTCAATTATTCATTATTACTCAATAACTGGATTGTTAATTTACATTTGGTCTTGGCAAGTTTAGGGTTTGTTGCCATCGTCATCATCGTATTTGGTCTTGGTAAATTATTGAATAAGACCTTTCGGTAAATAATTTTTCCAAACATTCAGTTATTTACATGGTATAATTATGTTGTGCAATCTATTGACTCTATTTAGTTGGAATAAGGCTTGTTGTTGTTGTAGTATTTGGTCTTGAAATGTTGAGATGCTTGGCAACTAAGCTTGTATTCTCCATCTCCAGTCCTCATATTCCCGTTCTCTGCCTGTTATCCTATAATTGCCTTTGCAAGTGAATGCTAATAATTGATTATTTCCATTGCAGACATCAAGGCCTGAATACAATCAAATACTTGTAAAGAAGCCTAGGGGAATTGATCTTTGGCCTTACTAGAAGAAGAAAAGTTTTTGTTTATGTTGGATGTTAGTTTAGCATTCATGTTGTAACATTTAGCATGCCACCCTGTGACTGCAGAGTCATTGTCGTATTTATATGTTACATAAATTTTGTACGCGAAACAGATGAAACTTCAAAATTGTGTACAAATCCGTTCTCCCAACAGGAATAGAAAAACCGATTAAAATTGCAACATAACACTTATTCGTTTTAAATCCCATCTCTATTCTCTCTGTCTTCCATTTACCTCTTTGCATGATTAGTTTTGCGTTACATGTAGTGGTATAATACTGATAAATGAACCTAACTTAATCAGGTCTTTTTTAAAAAATTAAACAATAATTTTCACTGATTGTTGGCCCAAAAACAAAGAAAAGGGCTTATTTGAGCTTTAAATTGCCCTGTTGAATGATCAAGTAGAAGTATTCAAACTTCAAAGTATCGCTATTCCGGGAAAATGACCTATGAGGCTAGTTAGTTGTAAATAAATACATTTGCTTCATTGCTTCTGATGAATAGTTGGACCGCCAATAACTTTATAACTAAGTGGCATAAAAACTCTCAAGTTAAGTAGGAAGCTGTGGACTTGATACCCGCTTAAAACCCCAATCCATTAATGTCTGCCTTTAACTCAAAAAATAGTTAAATCATCTTTGGCTCTTGACCATATTCTCCTTACTTTCATACGTTGATTTTACGAAGAAGAAATATGTTACGGGGGCTTGACTTGTCATTTAAGCACAGAGAAAATTACAATCCACATCAAAATGATCATAAAATAAGAATGACTGCTCCCATAATGCTTCATATAAATACAACACAGCATAACTTCAATCCACATCAATCTTGCTTGTTTCAAACTCACAAATAAAAACCACACAACATCGTTAACAAACCATTCCAATTTCAAATAAAATACTTACCGGCAGGAGTCATGTCACTACACTTTTAAATCTTAGCATTATCAATACAAAGATTTTCTGCAACTGCATCTATTCTTCTTTGGTCACCTTATTTACCTGGGCTTGTTCATCCAAGCCAGGCGGTTCTATAAGCCTGTTCACCTCATTTGTGTTGGCTGGTTCATCCAAGGCGGACGGATTTTTAAGCCTTTCCACGGGAACTTTGGCTACATCACAGCGTACTCCAATATCAGAAACAAGTCGACTAATACAGTACTTACCACAACCAACCAGTGCTAGACCACTAAAACCGGTGGCCAAGAAGCAGAGTGGTAAAGAAACTACAGCACTCTCAGCAGCAGCCTTAAAAGCTGCCACATACGATGCTGCCTGCCCACTCCGGCCTACACTGATGTTTGGGATCACAAGAAGGCCTGTTTTGCAGTAGATTGCAAAGTCTTCACAGTTGTTTTCTAAGGCATTGTAGACGCCAAATCCATTTTGAAGAAGATATCTAGCACGAGGGACGACATCTTTAGGTGGGTCGGATGGGGCAAGTGTGCAGGTGCCTCCTCGAGCTTTGGCAGTAAAAAATGCTCGTGATACACCATACTCAAATCGATATAGATGACCGCCAAAAGAAAACAATCCAAGCATGAATAAATGACACCATTAAGGTTTGATTGGTCGCCACATTTCGGACATGGATTGTTAGCAGAACGAGTGAGAGATGAACTCAAAAGGAGACGGTCCAAGACAGTTCCTGTGCCAATTTCTTGACCTCCTCTAGTGAAGTGGATCACCATTCCCTCGCCAACATATATGCCTGTTGTCGTGTACAAAAGCAATAAAAAAAATAGCCGTTTCAGTAAGACATCCATTATTATTAAGAAAGGAAAAAAAATTGATTCTTGCCAATCCAAAAGAAGATGTCCAGAATTTTAAATGTGGTTTTGAAAACAAGCACAGCATGCAAAAAGTTCAATCTTGGTATGGATAAATACGGACAAGAAGCCAATTAATTCTAGGACGTATTGCTATTTTCTGCTGACACTTTCTTGCTATGACAAAAGTAATCTAAGCCACTGGGGTTTATTACTGAGGGTTCAGAATGCCTAAAGTTCATATTGGTTCTCCTACTTAAGCTGGGATCAATTTACAAGATGGCAGCAAGAGGTCACACCAGTAACCACCTGAAAGCCAGGGTTACAGGTTTAAATGCTCAAGCATTGTTGCTAACCCTTGGCATCTTAATAAAATTCACGTTGGATCCCACACAATGCTGATAGACCAAATGCTATCCCTTGGAAATGATCAAAACAGCGCTCTTACATTACAAGCTTAAGAAATTTCCACAAAATACAACCTCCCATCCACTTAACCAGTGATATAGAAGACGCAAAAGGAAAAACTGGAATTCGGAAAGAGCCAGAGAGAGCAATCCGATTAAAATTACATACACATCAGGGACACATTGTAAAGCAGAAAACAGAAGGTAATTGAGGATGATGAGGAGAAAAGGGATGACCATGATGCGCATAAATGTATGCCTCCCTCCACGAGTAAATGTGGTCACCGGGCTTCAGTTCTTCCCGATCGATCCTGTTCGAGAAAACTCCCATTATCCCTCTCATTAGATTTGGTCACCAACAACTGATCTCTCTCTCTCCCTAACTCTGAAAAGAAGCAACGGAAATAAATAACTCTCACTGTTGGAAAAGGAGAGGGAAAAGAGAAAGCAAGCAAGCGAGGAGGACAGTGGAATAAAGGCAAACGTTTTCGTTCATTCCTTCGTCGCTACGTTGTTTGGAGCCCGTTTGGTTCAGGAGCATTTAAGGAGGAAAGAAATTTAGAAGAGGAAAAGGAACTTAAAGGAAGGGAAAGGAAGATTTGAAAGATGATGGAAGATAACTTGAGTTGTTTGGTAGGAAGAAAATGAAGGGGTGGTAGTTAGTAAAGAATTAGGAAATGTCTATTTTACCTTCAAAAGAAATTAATTCAAAATAAAAAAGAAAAATATTTTTTTTGCTAAAATATATTTAAAAAAAATATGTTCTTATTAAGTTCGAACTCGTGTAAAAAAAATTTTCGCCAAGTTCGAACTTTCCCGCCAAGTTCAAACTTCCCCGCCAAGTTTGAATTTCGAGGCAAATCTATCCAAAATGTAAATAGTGACGTGAGAACTTGAAATCCCACCAATTTTGGTGGGATATCAAGTTCCCACATATGAAGGAAGAGTGGTGGGCCCAGTGTGAGCCCGGGAACTTGGGTTCTTGGACACTTAACGCACCAAGTATGTTTTCGACAGGAACTCATTAAGTTCTCATTCCCTCTCCCAAGTTCCGTGAAGCAAATGGGCCCTAAGAATATACGATCCAGAAGCTCATAATAACGGGAAGATGATACTGAAAAAAAAACACATACACACACATATAGACACATACATGAGGATAAAATTTAGGAAAAAATATCCCTTGAACTTGAAACAAGTGAATTTCTAATCCTACTAAAATGAGTTGTAGAATGCTATTTGAGTGTAGTTAATACCTATATTTATAGGCAACAAAACTAATTTAGAATTTTTATAGTTCAAGTGGATTTTGTTTGGTACTTTTTCCTAAAATTACCATATTTTAATTTTCTATAAAACTAGATATCTTTTAGAGGAAATGACAAAAAAAAAAATTCTTTAATCAGATTTGTGACCAAAAATTGATAAAGCCATCATTGATAAGTAATTCACAACACATATTTTAAGAAATACCAAATTTAAAACTTTACAATTTCAAAGTTATTTTTCTACCATTCTCGCCATCATTTTTATATCAAAAGTTTTATTGAAAATTATATTATTGCTTTCCGTCCTTTGTAAGATTTCCTAGTTTGACTTGCTTTGGTTTTACTTGAGGTCGTATAAGCATTTAATGTGTGTGTGTGTTTTTTTTTACCATTGTATTCCTAATTAATTATTTTTCTCCCTCCTCATCTCTTTCTTTCTTTCTTTTTTCTTTTTTCCCCAGCCCTCCTTATCTCTTTCACAGAATCACAGATAACATTCTCTTTCACTGATCATTTGCGCCTATTTATATAGACAAAAGGAAATCAAATGAAAAAATAATTCCATATTTTTATACTAAAAATAAATATTGAAAACTAATTATAAAATAGAATTTTTATTTTTAAAATATTTTTTTCTTATATTCGTATTTGATATTTAATTTTGTAGGCTTGGACTCTAGTATTATTAATTCAATTAAGATAATTATTTTTGGCCAGAAAATTAAGATAATTCAGTCAAAATAATTTTTATAGAGTTTGAGTTTTAATTTTATTTAAGAAAAATATTATTTTTTAAAAGTAAAATAAAAAGGAAAAAGTTTGAGAAAAAAAAAAAGAAAGAAAAGAAGGAAAAAAACAAAGGAGAAAAGGGAGAAATCTCTTCCAAATACCCAAAATATAAGTACTACTACGAAATCACGATATATGATTATTATTAACCATCATACATCATGGTTCTAAATTGTCATATATGTGGGCCTTTGTAATAGCTCGGCATAGATATATTACGGTTTTGAACCTATTATAATGGCTATAGTATAACACACGTTATGTATTAAGACTTGATAGAGCTATGATATGCCCATTGTTGTGATAATAATTAATAATTAACGGGCACACATAAGAAACAATCATAATATATAGTAATACTTGCATAATACAAAACGGTTCTGATTTAACAACCGTTATATATATACTATTATATACAACGGTTCTTTTCAAACAATTGTTATATATAGTTAACATAAATAATATATAACGCGATTCTTTCCAAACAAATATAGGCCCCAAAACCATCTCTTTGGAGCGATGTGCAAGACAAGCCCAACGAGGCAGCCCACTCGCTCACATACCAAGCCCGAATCCATCTTCTCATCCAATCAACTGGTCAAACTTACTATCATGCCAACGACCTAATCCTCAAATCTAGAAACAACCCTATGATCTACTGAGATCCAACAAAAACGGAACTAACCCATCTGGCTAGTTGGACTCATGCTAATAGGAATCTCCTTATGGCTAAAACAGACAACCACAGTCCTGGGTTCAATTGGCAGGGGAGTCGGACTTCCTCACCTCAAAGGAGGGGTTCGATCCTACGTTGGTCAAGGCGGCGGGGAGGCATCCTGAGTCTAGGAAGCGGTGGAAACGCTGGTAGAGGTGGAGGCATGTGTACTCTCTATCCAGGTATGCCCTGTGGACGGGCTCCAAGCGTCATGCCCTTGGATTGTGGGTGAGCCCGACCCTTTTCCTAAAACTTTTATATCAAAAATAAAAAAATAAAACAGACAACACTCTATTCTTCCCACTCTTACTTATTTCTCCACATTGTACTCAACTGAGATATTTAATTGAATATACTCTATTCTTTGTTGCAATTTTTTTACTGTCCTTTTGTCACATTTTCTATACCTAATAGAAAATTCCTTCAACACATTATTGCACAAATAATTTGGCACTGACTATGGGGATCGACAATGGATTTTGAAGGGATTAGCTCGCTTATGTTCTTTTATGATCATTCATCATGACTAACGTACCTACCACGGAGGACGAACATACTAACTTTTAGGCCCATCTCAACGAAATGGTTGCCCTAATATGAGAACAGACTTAGCGGATTTCAGCTTAAGCTAGGTTGGTCACACAATAGCAGGAACAACTTTAGCACCTGAATAGTGAGAATAATGCTTTGTAGGAGCAATTGGCTTCACGCTTTATGCAAGTTACCCCTCCCCTAAGGTGATTCCAAATCGTTATCATTCCACACATGCCATTATTGGAAACACCTATAAAGGACCAACAAAGGTGGCAGGTAATGAAACCTCAACTGAAAATGATACTGCAAACCCAATGGCACAGGTATGCCGACTATACCAACCATTTCATCTAGTGAGATAGTAAGACAAACAGACCAACTTGCAATGAAAAACCCACTAAGCTCTGGAATGTCAGATAATAAGAGGTGGAACCAAAGATTCCAGGCGCTAGAAGCAATGATACTTTGTCTCCTAGGAGTGCTATTCCTAATGAAAAAAAAAGTGCACCCAATAGCTTTGCTAACTCAAATTTCATAGATGACATTGCAGTGGTCAAAATGCCCAAGAAGTTTACATTCTCGAACGTACAGCTCTACTATAGTTTAACAAATCCAAATGAACATGTGGAAAAGTACTGACAAAGGATGCACACCACAATCAAACCTCGAGAAGCACATGAGACTTGTATGTGTACAGATTTCGGATCCAGCCTGGTCAGACCTACCTTGATATGGTTTACTAACCTACCAATCAATTTAATAGGATTGTTCGCATACCTGAATGTGTTATTTGTTCAGCAATTCTCTAGTAGCTGGAAGCTTGAAAAGCATCCTAATGACCTTTACTGAGTTGTCCAAGGGAAAGAGAATCATTATGAGACTATGTTAGTAAGTTCAACAAGGAAAAAATCAACATACCCAACTGCGACCCATAAACTGTCATTGCTGCATTTTGCAAAGGTTTGCTTCCTAACTCTAATTTGTACAAAGAACTAACCAAATATACTTGTCATGCCATAGACAACGTCCTAATTAGGGCTTGGGCCTAAATAAAGTGGCAATACAATGTGAACGCTAGTTATTCCCTCAATCATTAGGACAAACCATTTGATAGGAGGAGTAGGAATGTAAGACGAACCTACCGTAACTGGAGAGTAGAGCCATACCAGGCAACACACCAAGGAGGAGCCGGTCTAATAGCGTATCAAACCCTCCCATTCAAGCATTGCCCCCAAGGATAACAGAATAAAACCTCTTTGTCGACTCCGGTGAGTTAGGTTAGACTCTTGAAAAGCTAGGAGATGTGATGAAATGGCCTCCCAAGACCAAAAACCCAGCAAATCAATGAGACTTGTCTAAATGGTGTGATTTCCATGTCAACCACGACCATCGAACAACAAATTGAATTGCACTAAGATTGGAAGTGACAGAACTCCTTAAACACAAACACTTGACATATCTACTAACCAAGAAAGGTAAGTCTACTCTATCTGACAATGGTACTTACCTTCCAAGTCTAGTGTCTGAAAAACCACCCAGAAACCCTTCAACCATCAATTGTATTTGAGTGGTTTAGAGATAAGTAGCACCACATACTTTGCAAGAAAGTGACATACTGATAAATCCAAATTTTTATATATTTTATCCCTCCTTGTTCATTTAATTCGGGGATTATTTTAGACTAATTTGGAATTATTAGATAATATTTGGATTGTTAGTCAATTTTAGGAAATAATATAAATCAAAATTAATTATGAGATTATTGGACTTAAATTATTAATATTCTGATTGATATCTTGTGATTGAATAATATTTCTAAATATATGATAGATCACGATTTTATTTAATTCTTGCAGGACAAGGAAAAGCATATTAGAAGATCCTACGACGCAAAATTGACCTTGGAAGCTAAAAGAAGATCTAATGGTGGAATTTTATTGGGCTTCCTAAATCTTGTTTGGGAGGATCATGGAGGAAGTTAGAGCCTAGAACTTATATTTGAAGATCACAAGGGGGAGTGTCTTTCCTTTTATTGATTTATTTCAAGACTTGGAAATTATTTAGTTTTAAATAATTCTGAGTTGTTTTCTTGAGAATAATATAGTTTTAGATTGGAGACATATTATTTAATTCGGATTTGAATTGTGCTTAAGATTTTGCTAGGATTTTTGTCTGCAAACCGTTTGATTGTTAATTATATTATTAATTGAGTTTTCATTATTAATTTAATTGTCAATTTAGCTTTATCCTCTTGGTTGTTTAATTAGGTTGGTTAATTGTCTAGTTGTTTAATTAGGCAATTGTGAACATGATTCCCAAAACTATTTTAAATGGTTTTAATGGACTTAATTAAACTAGCACTTTCATTATGAGTTTTCTAGTGGATTAGGTGTTATTAAACTTGAGGGTTTCTCATGTTTCAATTAGGTGATTAATTAGATTTATTAATTCAAATCTTTCATCAATCTCCATGTGGTCTAACTAATTAATTTAAGATAAGAAAGAAAACTCATGTAAATCCGAGTTGTTCCTTTCACCGTACTTGAAGTAAACCTTCTTTGTCTTTTCTTATTTGATTTTCTTAATAGTTTGTTAATTTCTTCGCTTAGGATTTTAATTCTCTTTTCACAAAAACCCTCCAAAACTGCATTTACATCTAAATTAGTTTCATTCTCATATAGATTTTAGAGTCATTTTCATCTTGCACTAAGATTTCCATTGCATTTTCCATCACCTAAATTCAACCTAAAGAAAAACCCATGATTCTTTCGGCTGAAAGAATGGCGCAGGTTGACCCTAAACTACATAATTAATTGGGACTGGATTTAATTGATTCTTTAGTGACAAAAGCAACGCATCACATACCAAGGTCTTACCAAAGGAACCCAATCAGAAGGAATAAAAGATGTCCCAACTAGTCTAGGGGAGGCACAAATCATGTTTTTATGGTGAAATAGATGAGTTGGATCAACCCCATGACTATCCACTGGTAATTTTGATATTAAACGTGTGTTGATTGATCCAGGTAGCTCAATTAATTAATATAATATATCTAGAGATTATCAAAGAAATGGGGGTGGAATCCTAGATCATTCGTGCACCATCCGTACTTGTCTTTGATAATGACACACCAAACAAGACCGTTGGAGAGATAACACACCTAACACACGCTATAGGTTTGAACCTACCTTTCAAATATTAGGTGATGGATTGTTCGTTAGCTTGCAACGCGCTATTGGGAAGGCCTTGGATCTATAGTATGAACGTTGTATCATCCATCTTCTACTAAGTTGTGAAATTCCAAAGCCTCTGGGGTGAACAAAAAATAAAAGGAGCATAGAGAGTAGCTAGAGAATGCTACTAGGTGACCCTAAAATTGGCCAAGAAGCAGCCAACATGGGCTAAAAGATCCTCAGAATAGCAAGTATATTAGATAATTGTATGAAAGAACCAGAATTTCTAGGATCAAGCTCAATAATTTGTTAGCAGCCTTCATGCCAAGTCTTGTTTCCATGGGCCAATATTGATGACCACATGCTTACATCAGCCTCAAAAGGCATATCTTCCAAAGATCCATTGCTTCCCAAAAGCAACTAGCACGGGCTAAAAGATCCATCATATCATAAGAGAGTAATGCTCAATCCCTATATCTATATTATAGTCACATTTTATACTATTGAACTAATTTCTTCCTTCTTCAACTACACCACTTTGATCACATGCTGAGAGAACTACAATGAAAGTGATACTAGAAGGTTTAACACCAGCAAGTCTAATTTCACTGAAGAGGGCGAGTGCTTCCAATCCATATCCATTTGTGGCATATCCCATCAAAATTGTATTCAAGAGACTTCGTCAGTTTCAATCATTCCATCAAAAATTTTACGACCTATCTCAGCAAACCCACATTTACAGTAAAAATCAACAAGGGAAGTAGAAATGATCCGATCAAATTCAAGCCCAATAGAAATAGCTTTGCTAAATACTTGCTCACCAAGTTCAAGGGATGAAGTACTTGCACAAGAACTAATCACACTAGCAATGCTAAACTTGCCCAATTTTAAATCCAGCTTAACCATTTGACAAAAGATATCTAATGCTTCACATGGACAAGCATTCTAAGAGAGACCCACTACCATTGAGTTCCACATTATCATAGTCTTATTCAGCATTGTCTTGAAAATCCATTTACCATCATCGATTCTTCCACAAGTGGAATATACAATGATCATAGTATTAAGTAATGTTGTATCATAAGCTTTGACCTCACTGAACAATTTGCATGCTTCATGAAGACTTTGACATTTTACTAATGCATCAAGCAAAGCACTAGCAACAATAATGTCCTTAGATACCCCAACTTTAGTAGCATGGGCATGCATCTGTATGACAAGCTCAATAGTGAGCAAGTTACTGCAAGAACTCAAAATATTTGCAATAGTAGAGGGGTCCTCCTTGTAATACCCTAAAATCTGACCTATGATAAGCATCATAGTTTAGTAAATAATACCTATTGGGAATAGGTGAATATGTGGTGTCAAAACATTGTAGAATACTTATTCTATTTTCTAGGGAAATTTCTAATGAAATTAGAGGGAACAAAGTGCCAAAATTAGTAAAATGCCCTTGTGAGGTATAAATAGCCTAAAAATATTATGATAAATCCTAAAAGGCGTAAAATAATTATTAAAATTTAGAGAGTATATTGTCTCTAATTTTGGTAATTTATTAAATTATAACTTGGGAAAAATTAAAGGGAAATAATCAAAAAGTATTGAAACAAAATGTATGAAACAAAATACCAATGTCGGTAAAAGTGCATGGGATAATAATTAATCCTAAATAAGAAAATTATCAATAATTAGTAAGGGATTAATTAAGTAATTATTGGCTAATTATTTAAGCATAAAAAAGGGAATAATCATGGTAAATTATGTAAAACTCTATAATTAGTGGTTTATGGCTATAATTAGCATAAAATTTATTTGCTAATTAATTGGAAAATATGAAGAAAAATATGTGAGATTAAGTAATTTTAAGCCTAAATCCAAGTATGGACCAATAGGAAATTTTGTAAAAAAAAAATTATGTAAAAAAATTATTAAATAATTAAAAAATATATAATATTAATTAATTAAGGGTTAAGGAGCAATTTTACACATGAGCTTTTCCCCGGGAGCGTCGGCGCCACGTGCTTTTGCGGAGCAAAATACACATGTGGTTACGTTTTGGGAGCGCCCGGCGCCATGGCGATTAGTTGGCCGTTAGTCAAGCTGTTAAGTTGGATGAAATGAACATTAACTCGGGTAAAATTACACTTTTGCCCTTAGTTTTAAATAAAAATTACCCTTTGCCTTAAGTTTTTTTAAAAAAACTAAAGATACCCTCCTTGGTGGGCCCATGCATGCCACCACCCACCAGTGGCGGCCAGGCCTGCTAGGCCTCCGCCGCGGTGGTGGTGGTCGGCCGCCGCCAGTGGCGGTGGGGTGGTCAGTGGCCGGCAGGTGGTGAAGTCGGCCGCCGCCAGCCGGACGGCGGTGGTGGGAGAATGGCCGGCCGCGCCGGCCGGCGGTGGTGGTGGTCGTGCCGTGCCATGCATGGCCACGGATGGTGGGGCCGTGGTGGAAGGGTATTTTTAGTTTTATTATTATTTAAAACTAAGGGCAAAAGGGTAATTTTCATTTAAAACCAAGGGCAAAAGGTAATTTTCATTTAAAACTAAGGGGCAAAATGGTAATTTTCTTTTTCCCTACCATCGGCGTCCACATCAGCATCCACGTCGGCGTCCATGTCGGCGTGTCGGTCAAATAGCGCCCGTCACGCCACGTCGGCGTTCCATCCAAGTTAACGGTTGACTAACGGTCAACTAAGCTGCCGTGGTCTTTGGCGCTCTAAAACGTAACCACGTGTGTACTTTGCTCAGAAAAAGCACGTGGTCTTTGGCGCTCTGGGAAAAAGCTCATGTGTAAAATTGCTCCTTAACCCTTAAAAAATTAATTAAAAAATGAAAATAAATAAAAAAGACCAGGGTTTGACCAAAAATCTTGAGTGGATAAGAGGATAGGATTTTCATGTTAAAGATCATGCAACTTTAGTTAAATGGTAATTAAGTTGTAAAGCAAATAGGATAAATGATCAGATAGAAACTAAATCGTACCTAGAAAACCATGAACAAGGTTTCTAAAGTCGAGTATATTATAAACAAGTGAATTTTTATCTCGGAGTAGGTTGTCTCAGAAGTTATTTCAAATGTAGAAAAGGGTTATACTAGGCGCTAGAAGCTATCGATGTTCAAAAGCAAATCGGATAAATGAAAATCTATAGAAACCAAGCCATAACTTGAAATTCAAGAATGAGTTGGTAAACATCTGGGCATATTATGAATCGGTGGATTTTTGTCAGAAGATGTTGTTGCAGGCGATTTCATAGCCAGAGGCGGATATCCAAAAATCTTGACGAAATAGGAGAGGCCATGAATGGGATCAAAATTTAGTTGACCCAGTATCTTGAAAGAGGAAGAAAATATCTTCGGGGCTATGTTCCGGATTTTTGAGATTTTGTAAGATTACGCGATTAGGACACGAGCAGTGAACTTATCGGTAGGAAACTTCTCAAGCAATTTGATGACATCATTGGCATGACATCATGGCCTTGAATGATGATGTAAGGAGGTGAGTTGGATGGCCAAGATTGTGCCATCTCAATGAAGTGCGATCCGAGCGGTCGAGAATCAGTCGATAAAGCATGAATAGTGCACCGAATTTGCCTATAAATAGGCCTTTGCTCCCATTTGAATTCTCACACCAAAAACCACTAGCTCAATTCGAAATTGGAGCAGCAAGGAGGAGGAAGGAGTCAGGAAATTTGCGTGGACTCGAGTAAGTTCTTCGGTTCTTAGTCTTAAGCTTTCGTAGTTCTTTCGGTAGTTAGAGTAGAAATGCTAGTTTAGTCTTTAATCTTCCAAGTATGATTAGATATCATGTTTAGGGGTAATTAAGGCACTAATTTCGAAAATCATGTTGGAGCCGGAGATATGGCAAAATTTTGGAAGATTAGAGTTAAAGTAGCGAAGCTCTGCGAAATTCCGCAGATTAGGCAACTAGGTGCAAAATGGTAATTTGTACCTAAAATGCTGTTATGATGTCAAATATTGATAAATGTGATATTATCATTATAGGATATCAGTAATATTATTCAGCCGTCATTCATTTGTGGTTCATTTGTATCGACGTGCATTTGTCGGACGTTATTGTTTTCAAGTCAAAAATGCTGGTTTTACGCAAAAGTACCTACGCTCGTCAACGAAGGTACGCTTTCGTACTGTAACACTAAATCCGTGCTGCTCATATACATATATGTGATAGATACATTCACGGATAAAGGCCTGTTTAGGGTCACTGATTCGGATAGAGGCTCTGTTTAGGGTCACCGATTATACATACAGTTTCACACGGGTTATAGACATAGTAATACCGTTTGAGTTTTCCTAGCGCTGAGGACACGATCGTACATCGTGGCACTGGTTTATGTGCAGACACTTTATGGGACTTTACATATTGCTCTTTGCTTATGTCTTGTCATTATATTGATCATGCATATGCTTTATGCTTTTATGCGATATCTTCTTGGTATGTCATGAATATACATCATCCGTATCTTGTTTTATTTGAGCATAAGGTTAGCAGTTACACGAGATCAATGGGGTAAATTGGATCTCATTTGTAGCTCAGTCGGAAGGACCAAGGATTGGAGATAGGGGCAAGGCGCACGAGTAGGCTCTCGGACGGAGATTTCTCTTTATCGTTTTCCGTATTTACTTTCGAGAACAATAGGATGACTGTATCAATACTATGTTACACTATGGTTAATGTTTTGTTATAAATCGATTACTCTTTCGCTCCAATGCTCTACGATTTTTAAAAAAATTCCGCTTTCAAAATTGGGATGTTACACTCCTCAACCCCATTTCTACGTTTTATGTTGAAGAGAGCTAATGCTTGCAATTCCTTACCATTGGATATATATATCAAAAAATAATTGAATTCCATAAGACATGACATGGATTAATTTTTCTTTAAAAATTCTTCTAACACCGCTTATTCTCCTTGTTGTTCTTACCTTGATATCAAAGTGAAAGAGAGAATCATTAGGTTCCCACGATCGCCAAAATGAATGTATCTGGATGTTGAATTTGGGTATGGAAAAACGACAATGCAACAAAATTCGGAGAAAGACTACTAGGACTTACCTGCCTTTGTGATAGCGGAAGATAAGCATCTTCTTCGCCCTTTCGTATTGAAAAGATAATTAGCTTCGACATAGTCTTGATGTCATTCACATTGAAAAAATGTGTGCGACAATGTGCTATACACGATTCTTAACAAACTAGGCAAGTCAAAGATCATCTTTAAGCGAGGAAAGATTTATGGGACATGGGAGTTCGTGGAGGCGCGTGGCCAAATTTGCATGATGATTTCAATCGGCAAAATTTGCCCTAACAAAACCGAATAAGAAAATCTTCCTCGCGACGTTGAAGAAAATAAAAGTTCCTAATGGGTATTCAAGCAACATTTTACGATGTATTTACATGCGAGACTTGAAAGGTTCTTTGGCCGAAGTCATAACTCACATATGCTTATGCAGTAGTTACTTTCAGACCATAAAAAATACGTTACCTCTCATGTGTCGATCGTTTTGGTGGAGTGTGTTCTTTCTTTCGGAAGTTGTGTTACAAGGTTTTGATTATGGAGGAATTCGAGTAGCTGCAATAGAAAATCATTCTTCTGTTTGTGTCATTTAGAGATTATCTTTCCTTCATCTTTTTCATAGTGATGGTTCACTGACAGTACACCTTGTTCACAAAACAAAGCTTGCGACCCAATTTACTACCAATGGATGTATCTTATTGAGCGCTCATTTAAAATAAATTACATCGGCATCACTTGCTAGTCACACATTTCCGCATTGATATATCGGCATTTTCCTTCCTTACTTTATAGGTTTCTTGGGAAATTGAAATCTTAGGTAAGGAATAAGGCATGACCAAAGGTTCAATAGCGGGAGGTTATATAGGGGATGAGGTCTGTATTTTTGTTCAAGGTACTTTGATGATTTTGAGACGTCTTTCAGCTGACCGCCTTGTGTAGAAAATTTCCTAAGCTTGAGCACGAGCCACTAGCAACGAGTTGTTAATCCCTCGTGTTGGTAAACCGGTTGGTGGAAGTGAGAACTTCAAGCGCGTTAAGCGAAGTTTCAAACACAAAGACATGTCTTGATTAATTGCATTAAAGTTGAACCCTTTTTTCAGTAAGGATTGTTCAAAAATATATGGTATCTTATATATTTCCTTACATTTTATACTTACATTTCATGATTGTCATCGCATGATTAATTGCAGGGAATTTAGAAGTCATCTGAAGTGTCAACTGAGGATCTATTCAAATAAATCCTCCAAAATTGATAGAATGGTCCACGGAGAATTCCCAGGTTGGTTTACACGGAGAATACTAAATGACCACAACCCGCACTCACCAGAATTTGGAGCTCTCGCACTCGGCCTACTTGACCACGCCACTAAGATTTACGGCATACAATGTCAATGGTTTCAAGTTTTGCACGATTTTATGAGATCAAAGATTGCTTATCCAAAACTCGGGTGTTTATGGCACTTTTAGGACAAGGAATTACGTGAGCGACGGTGACGAAAACATGCGGTTTGGTGACGTGTCGTAATATGGTGGAAAGTTACTTGATGTGATCAAAATAAATTACCAAGTTCGTTTCTTTGTGACTATATTCAAGTGTGGGCAAATACAACAACTTCCACAGGACTCTGGCGCGACTTAGACGTCACATCGGTGAATTTCTCCGGCTATTCACACTAGTCGGTGTGAAGATGATGAGCCATATATTTTTGCCTCAAAGGCACATCAAGTTTATTATGTCACGGGCGAGAGGCATATGATTGGAATATGGTGGTTCACTTAAAGCCTCGGGACCTTTATGACATAGGCGATGGTAATAACGTCGCCTATAAGAGTAGTCGTTCCAACTTGCAGGTTTCAAAAATTTCTTCCCAAACGGCGATGACAATTTATGTATAGTTCGAACATTTTTAAGATACGCTTTATGAAATAATATTAAATTTTAATTTGTGTTCAAACATATTAAACTCACAAGTAACATTTTCTCAACACTTTTTTTGTAAGGATAGTGACGAAGATTCATATAAAAAATTATGCTTACGATAACATATTGAGTCTGCAATCCTTTATTTTTTCAAAAAAAAATAATAATAATAATGTACAAACCGCTACAAACACGGTTGCCTCAATAGATACTAACACAAGCTGCTACAAAAACATTATATCAACTACTACAAGTGTTACGCATATATCCATATCTACCCCACCACACTCATTTTATATGCTTTATCATCTCTTCCTAGACATGTTTTCTCTCACGGTCAACATCTTCGAAGAGGTTAAGTGTTATTTAAGCGAATCAAATATGATGATCATACGTTTACAAATATTTCTTTTTTCTTCTAACTTTGTGATACTAATGTTTTTAATCACAATTTTAAGGACCTTTTTCAACATTCCTTCTACTTTTATATACATTATTTTCATAATTAAATATTATTTAAATGAAATCATAATTAGTTCTTATTATATCTACACATTCTAATTTTTATACACCTATATAAAACCATATATAATCAAATATGAATTATTTTTAACATCAATATAAATCATTTATATTGAAATTATTAGTCAATCAATAAAATAATCTAAAACGATTCATTCAATTTTTTTAAAAAATGTTGTTCATTTGTAGTGGTTCCCTAACCCCTACAAATTTTGACATATAAATTTTCCGTCCATTTGTAGCGGTTCTACAAGCTGCTACAAAGTTGGATAAATTTTTTTCAAAAAATGGAGGGGAAATTTTGTAGCGATTACCTAAACGCTACACAATAATTTGAAACTTTTGGCTCATTTTTGAAATTTCATCCAATTTTAACCAGAAAAATTGTTGCCGCCATTTTAAAATTGTAGGTGATGTATTTAGTAGCGGTTATATAACCGCTACCAATGTGGTTAATTTCATATTGCAACGATTACCAAACCACTACAAATTCTTCATATACGACGTCATCCCAACCTCATATCGTAGCGATGGTAAGCAAATGCGATTATAGTAGCGGTTAAATTATATGTAATAGCGGATTTTCAAAAGCTGCTGCAAAATTGCTTGTAATGGTGTGTTTTGTAGCGGTTGTCGTTTGTAACATCTAAAAACACTACAAAAATGACATTTTAACCATTGCAAAGTTCATATTTTTGTAGTGTATAAATTTTCAAAGTTGGTTGAAAATTCTTCCGGCCATGACTCTTGTGCCAAAATGAGTTTTGTAGGGGTAAATGTTGGAAATTATGCCCTAGAGGAAAATCATTGTATTTTAAACGTTATTGTTATTTAAAGTATTTCTCCGTTTTGTTATCATATCATTTGCATGTTTATTGTGATGATTGTATCCTTGGATGTATCATAAAGATTGTCCTAAATGTCCCAGTCGGTCATCTATGCGGGAGAAGAGATGAAATAAGACGATATGACTTAAATGAGTTTTGTAGGGGTAAATGTTGGAAATTATGCCCTAGAGGCAAATCATTGTATTTTAAACGTTATTGTTATTTAAAGTATTTCTCTGTTTGTTATCATATCATTTGCATGTTTATTGTGATGATTGTATCCTTGGACGTATCATAAAGATTGTCTAAATGTCCCCAGTCGGTCATCTATGCGAGAGAAAAGATGAAATAAGACCAGTATGACTTTGATAAGGTATGGAGATACAAATCAAAGTCTTAGTCACTTGTAAGAGTACAAGGTCTTTGGGTGACCATTATGAGAAAGGCTGTATGGATTAAGTCATAAGCTTGTCTTATGTATAATCATGTCATAATGCCCTTTGACCTAGTCAAAAGTCACCTTTATTAGGGCGATGATAAAGGCTTCGATCGGGATTAGTGGTTTTCATACGAGGAATGTGAATGGTCAAGATGGAACTTATCCCTCACATTTGTAGAGAGATAATATTGGGCCCTCGATGAGTAAGTCGAGAAATGTATGGCCATACTACGGTGGAAAAGAGTTTCCATTTCAATTATTAGACTACTCAAGAATCGAGAAAGTAATTGTCAAACAGGAGGATGACATAATACATGCTTCATCCTTGACCAAATTATTGCGTGACAAAAGGGACGTGGCATGGTTGTATGATAGGTTGTATCGTATCATCGATTCTCATATGAGTTGGGTAGTCGCAATGTCTTGCTAGAGGTCACTTGCGACTTGTGGGCTGCAGTACAATATTGGCCTTGTTGCCAATCTCATGTGGACTTACGGGGTCGCATATAAAAATAGCCCAACACGAGTAATAATGTCAGATTCATTGAATCTTAGATATGTCTAGATTTAATGAATACAAAGTTTAATCTAGGGTGGATATATATATAAACAAATTGAGATATTGTATCTTGATTTAATTTATAAATATAAATTAAATCAGGAGACTTTTAATTTGGATTAAATAAATAGATTAGATTAGATACATTGGTCGATTTAATTAATATTATTTTAATCCAAATTCAAATTTCAAAATTAATAAAGATTAATTTTGAATATATAATACGCCTATTAGAGTTTGAAAGCTGTAACGCCCATCCTTTTGACGCCCTTATTTATCACGGTTATAGCGCGGGGCATCGAAGTAATTTGAACGACTTAATTGCGGAATAAAACTTTTAACAAAATAACTTAGTTCAAAAACATGAGGATGAATTTTCGCGATTCGAATCCATCCCATAGTGGGATGTTAATACATTATTCCATAATAGACAAATGATAAACGATAAAATACAATCCAACTACCTATATTTTTCTAAAGGTTCCTAACCCTTACAATTGCATCTTTCCTCTTGATCCGATCCACCACCTATCTCTTTCATGCGATCCGGAGTTCAAATGAATGAACCCAGTGGGTAACAGTTAATCTCATATGCAGTATGAAATATAAATCACAAGTATAACACATGTATAAGCATAGAGTAATTCACAATAAACAAGTCGCATTATTAGCAGACTAACGGCCAAGGATCGCAGCCCTTTGGAACACACGGCTCCATTTTAGTACACGCAGGCCTATGGGACACGCAGCCCCAATCCATGGCTAGGATACATGCATGCAAATTATCTAGCAATCATGATCGGTCATACATGAATACACACATACATACAAGCTAACGAGATAACAGTTACCCACCTCAAGCTTGAATGCTTAATTCGTCCGAAGGTGCTGGGATCAGTAGAGGTGTCAAGGTATGCCTATAAACGTTTATCATTGTCATTAGTAAACATTGCGTCGCAAAGTAACTAACTACACGAATTATGGATTAACCCCTAAAAATTCCCTTACTTTCCTACTTTTAGACTTAACTTTAAATTCTCAAATTTTCATTAAACTTTGAAAATTCATAATTAATTCCCTAGATCTTCGATTGGGGTGATTCAAATTTCTATTCACATTTCTATAAGTCTAGTTTAAGGTGAGAATAGTCATTAAACCAATTTATGACTGTATAACTTCCAAGAATTCAAAGAGCAGACGTTACTTAAATCTGCAACAGGATTTTCTGATTTCTGAACAAACTTGGAAAAATCATATCCCTCATTCTACATGTTTTATTTAGGTGTTCTTTGGAGTTTTATAAAGCTTGAGATTTCTAATATTTACTGTAAAAATTTCAAGGAAAAACTCAGATGTTTTCCATTTCAAAATCAAGCCCGAATATTGCATTGTTTACCGGAAGTGCAGAAAACGTTCCAGGGTTTTTGCTGTACTTTGGAAAATCATATCTCCCTTTCTACAAATCCGTTTTAGGTGTTCTTTGGCTCGTTGAAAAGGTTGAGATGTCTAATATTTACTGTAAAAATATCATGTAAAAAATCAAATTTTTACTGCATCCGAAATGCAACGTCATTTTAATGCTCCTGAACTATACCGAAGATTTTACAGATTTCTAGCTCAACTTCAAAAAAACATATCTCGAGCTATAGACCTCCGTTTAAGGTGATCCAAAGCTAATTTTAAATATTATTATGTATAATATTTGTACAAAAATTTCAGATCCAAAAGAGTTCGTTTACCCTAGTTTTACCTTACCCAAAGATTGGTGTTCCAGCTGCAAATTCAGTTTTCCAGCCAATAACGGCAGCATGAAATTCTGTTCACGCATGCCAACGTATCGGTGAAGTCTTCCCATCTAAACATATTTTAGATGTGATCAAATGATTCAAATGCATGCTTCCTGAAGTTCCTAACAGCACAACGCTAATTCTCTTAAACCTTGTTCGGTTCGGTGCATTGCGAAACTTCTGAACAGAAAAGAAAACTCCAACATTGATATACATGCAACCATTTAAGAGTCCTCTTTAATTCTATAATGACTCCTATGGTTATCCAGACTTTTCATACGTACAACACATGCCAAAATTTCCTCTGTTTCAACCCCATAAAACAGACTAATCGTGCAGCACACAAAAGCTAAAAGAATTAAGCGACTTACCTTGTTCGTAAGTCCCACTCCTTCCCTTCCAACTTCTTGCTTTTGGTGTGTCGTCTCTTGCTACTTCTTTCTTATCTCCGTACTGCATGCCGAGGTGAATGAGAATGAAGACTGACCAAAAGGATCTATGCAACACCTCCTTCCTCTTCTTCTATCTCAATTTCTCTCCTTGTTCTCCCATTCTAAAAATAGAGCACACACTCTCACTCACTCAAACTCTACGGCTTGCGTCTGCTTCTTCCTCCTTTCTCGGACTCTCTCTCTCTCGCTTACTTTACGTTTACGCTCTCCACTCTGCTTTGCTCTTTGAGTTGAAGGAGCAATAGTGTATATAATATATATATATATATATATATATATACACACACACACACATTAGGACCTTAGGGTCCAGCCGAGAAGGAGTCAACAATCCAATAGAAACAGGAAGACGCTGGTCCGAGGAGCATAAGCCAACGGTCCGAAGTGAATGAGCAGAGGTTCATGGTGCTGAGCTCGAGAAGTATGGCTGGGTTGCGTGACCCTGATCCTTCTGCGTTTCCTTAATGATGCAAGAGAGCATGGGTTGAGATAACTTTTGCTGATAAATCCAGCTGCATTTCGGCGAAGGACGGGCTTTACGTGTTCATTGGTATTGTTTTCCTGTTGTGTTTTATGAGGTTAATAGAATGGGTTGGTTTGGGTTTTAATTGGTTGCATGGGCCAAATGGTGTGGGCCGACATGTGTTGTGTGGTGGGGCTGAATGAGTTGAAGGTGTTTGAGTAAATGAGAGATAATGGATTTGGTTTGGGTCAAAATGCGTTTAATGAATAAATGGAAATAAATAGGTGTTTTGCCTTGCTATGTTTAAGTTTGTCTTTATTCTTTGCGTTTTGGTGGAGATAAGGTTAATGGAATAATAGGTGAAAGTATTGTGAAGGTGTTGGGTGAATTTGTTCACTTTTTTTTTTTTATAACAAGAATCAACTCAAATCAAACAAAATAAGTAGTCAAGCAAAGGAAAAGGGACTAAGGTCCCAGCCCTCTCCTAATATGACCTACACTCATCATGGAAAATAAATCATTAATTTCCTATAAGGATTTTCCTTCTCCTTAATTCTTCCTTGGCCATAAAATATCAACTCTATGGTTTTTAGGCCTAAATTACTTCTTAGGAATATTCCTTATTCTTTTCTAAAATAAAAATAAGCCTTAATTTCCCAAAAATTATTCCCAACTATTTGCCTTTAATTTATAGGAAAATATGTCTTAAATTCCAATTATTAGCTTTATAATAATTAAGGAAAATTTTTCCATAAATAACTCCATAAATAATAATTCTATATCCTTGGAATATTATTTCATAATTTTTCCCCATTTTGTCCCTTGGCCAAAGATATGGCCCTATTCAGAATGTCACATCTCTGAACCGGGCTTAGGCGTCCGCTTGATTTAGGCTTATTCTCAAGTTTCAATGCCCAAAATTCGGGATGTTACTGAAAACCCCAAGAAACAATTTGCAAGACGTATTTGAAAAAAAAAAAACCTAGAAGATACGTTGAGACCTTGAAGGAGCTAGCACGCTGTCGTCGGTGTTGGAGTTCTGTTCCGTGTGGATACCGGTAGAGGGAGTGGATTTGTTCATCGGATCCGTTGATCGAACAAGGCGTACACTAGTAAGCAAGGTACGATTCGACTAACTGATTTAAACGCAGATTGATAGATCCTCCCGTGGGATTCGTGAATCTTATTGGATGAATTCCTTCTGGCTGCGTGTACGAATCCCAATAATAAAATGGTCAAAGTTGGTCAAGGAGTGTGGCCCATGCCTTGCTCTCCAAGCCACTCCTTAAGTCAATAAGTGTGATCAATAAGCCTCCCAAATAATCCTCGATTTCACCAAGTGGCCAGAGAGAGAAGAAGCATATGACCAAAGGAGTTAAGCACATTTTGTAAGGAAATTTAAAAAGATGGCAATTTGGTCAAAGAGCATGGGGCCCATGAACTTGGCCTCCAAGTAATTCTAATTCACTCTAATATTCCCTTTTAAGCATCAAAGTCAGTGAAAGCCGAAAACCCAAAGAGAAGGCCAAAGGGAAGCTAGCCGAAAACAAGAAGGAAGAGGAAGAGGAAAAGACCAAGAACAAGAAGTGAGTATGCATGCTATGATCATCATATCTTCCAATCCTCTTATTGTGGCCACTCCTAGCCCTAATTAGCTCTCTTGGTATGATGGTTTTTAGCAAGAGAAACCAAAACCCTAGAAGGCCAAAGAAGGAAGTTGCAAGGAAACACAAGACAAGGTTAAGGTAAGTAATGTTATTGACCTTGTTGATGCTTTTATGGTGTTATTGGTGGTTGTAATGCTTTTTCTTGAGTTCTTGTGATTTCGAAACCTTAAAGGCTAAGAGGAGGTTCTGTCCAATTTTATTAAAAGGGTTAAAGCATGATTAACGCCTAAACTATAAACTAGAGGATGATTAGGGGCTAATACATGATGTTATGAAGTGAAACTTGTAAAACCAATTTTGTTTTCCCTAACTCATATTTTGGCTAGAATAGGGAGGCATGAGGAATGTGATTTTGGTCATTTGATGCTTCTAATGTGTTTAAAAGGAAAATTGTGTAGGCTAATGGTTAGAAAGTGATTTTGGAAGTACTAAGATTGAATTGGGTCAAAACCCTAATTGTTGCTAGTGTTGATCTCTTCGTGGCTTTTTTCTTGTGTCGCGTATTTGGTGACCAAATGATGTCAAATGTCACGACACTTTTAAGGATTAAGTAGACATCCTAAGCTTTAATTTGATATATAATATGTGCCTTATGGGTTGTTTGAAGAATTACAGGAATGTTGTGCGCCCAATTGGATTGGGGAATTATTTTCCACTGAACCTAGACTTGATAAGAGTTCTTTAGCGTCTGGAACCACCTCAATTGGGTTTGTCTAGATTTATTTATGACTTTTTAAAAATAGTCAAGGAAAATTGTCCCTGTTTTTAGAGTTTGAGTTTCCATTTTGAGTGTGGTTTTGACCAAGCAAATGGCCTTGTCTCTAAGTGAAACTTTCTCGAGAAAATAGTAGACCTCATAAGTGTTAAAACGAGTCTTAGAATGTGTTAATCAATGCCCTAGAACCCAAGTTATGAATTTTCTAAGTTTGGTCATGAAAACTAGAAAATTTTGTATTAACTCACCATCCATAAATGTGTATTTGTAGGACGACAATTTCCCAAAACGATGAAAGGATTGAGAGCCAATTTTGGAATTGGTAAAGTGTCCAAGTAGTAACTCTAGCTCTCACATATTTTGTATGATTGTATATGCTTGTTGTAATACCCCAAAATTTATATTTTGGCAATTAATGCCTATTTAAAATAGAAAAACATGTTGTCTCTAATTTTTGTAATTTATTTATTTATTTTCCTTGGAATTTAAAGAGGCAAAAATCCAATTTTATTTTAGGGACCATAAGTTGCCCTATGATTATTAAATTAATGCATGGTGCATAAATGACCAAAGTAAACCCAAAAGTTGTGAGAAAGTAATTAATCCAATTAAAGAAAATTTCCAACAATTAGTAGATAATTAAATCTTCATTAATTGAATTAATTCCAAAAACTTTCATAATTAATTAAATAACATGTTTTAAAGGCACAATTAGGGATGTATGACCCTAATTAAAGACCAATGGTCAATGAAGGGCCAAGATTGGCATAAAGATAATTACTAATGATCATGATTAATATAGTAGCCAATCAAATAAATTCAATAACACCTAAAACACCATTTTAGGATTTATGACCAAATGATTAGCTAATAAATCAACTTACCAATAACACATATAGTCAATGGGGCATTTAAACACTTTAATTAAGTGCTAATTGGGATTGAATATTCAAACCTAAAGCCATGAGAGAGAAACGCATGGAAGGAAAGGGAATATACCATATAATAGTCAAGATATTACAATTGAAGAGCACATGTTGATTTAAAACAAAAGATCTTCAATAGTGTTAGGATTTTTCTAACAACAATGGAAGGTTGGGATTGACTCTAATAAAAGTAAATCTAATGGTCCTAATTAATTAAGCCTTAATCCTTGACAAATTAAACCAACCAATGGGAACACTTAACCATAGGATATTTTGCAAGTGGAAAGAACACGCATGGCCAAATAATGGCCATGCAATTCGAATAGAAGGAGAGGATTTTTATTTCATTTTGATCTAGATATAATTAAATATAATCACATGGGATTTGTAATTTTATTAAATGTGTGGAAGAAGATAAGATTTTGTAGTTATTTTGGGATTATTTAAAAATAGAGCTTGTATACCCTATTATTCTTGTCATTTTCGAAAAAGGAGACAAATTGAAGATATATATGCATGATCTTTATTGCTCCAAATAGTCAAGTGTGTCTTGTGGTGCAATATGAGCCAAGTGATTTTGAGATATTTGCTAAAGGGTTAGTCTTAAATCTTCATGTAATTAAGTTAACCAATGGCAAATATAATTAAGGAGCATGCAAACACTTTATTAATATGATAGTTAGGGATTAATTAAGCTTTGCTAATCAACTTTGAAAAGTCAACAAAAATAATACTTGAACCACAAGAGCCACATCACTTGAAAGGTGGAAAAAGTGGAAGAGATAATGGCCAACAAGGTTTGAAAAATGGAAGAGGAAGAGGGAGAGAGGGGGACGAATTCAAAGGGAAAATATGGGTCATGTGGCCTAAACTTCTATCACATAATTAAAGTGGAAATGAGAGAATTTAAAAGAGACACATAGGCCTCTTTGTAAGCCACAAAATCTACTTTGCTCAAGAGAGATAGAGAGGAAGCCATCAAGGCAACATCCATGGCCAAACAAGGGCCATGCATTTCGAATGGCTAGGAGGGAGTTGGGAGAATTGTATTGCCATATGGGTCCTTGAATTTTTGCTATAAATAGGCACCTTCACTCTTCACAATCCTCACACCAACTCAAAACTAAAGTGGTTGAGTTTTAGAAAGCAAGAGTAGAGAGTAGTAAGAGCAAGTGAGAGGCATGGAGAAGTGGGAGGAAGTTCTTCAAGAGGTAAGCAAGCTTTTAGTTCTTAAGCTTTGAGTTTTTAGTTTTGAAGTTCTTGAAGTTTTAGTTAAGTTCATGGTTTAAATGTTGTTTTGATCTTTAATCTTCCAATATATTGTTGTTATCATGTTTTTATGGTTAAATATGATTTTATTTCGAAAAATTGATGGAGAAAGTGATATAGCAAAATTTTGGAAGATTAGAGTCAAAGTAGCGAAGCTCTGGCGAAATTTTGTCGGTTAGCGATTTCTGAAGTCAGGGATAAAAACGCAAGTATTTTATGTTAAAGATGAGATTATAAAATTATGATAAAATTCATGGTTAAATTAGACATGTGGGGATTTCCAAATATATAAAATATGTATCATTTGGAGTTCTACATAAGGAGATAAAAATCCTTGAAGTTAGGCTATATTTCCAGGACAAATTCAGGCGAGTTTAGGAACCTTTAACCTGGGAATGAATCAGGAAATCTGGGCGAAAATGAATATTTTTCATTAAAATTATACATCCTAAGGATTCGAGGAATTTTACGGATCCTCGTTTCGATTTTTAAAGAATTAATTATGAGTTTTCAAAGTTGTTAGAAAATGCGCTCTTGAAATGCTGAAAATACGTTTTTAATAAAAGGAAAGGGCAAAATTGGAATAATAAATCTGCAAGGGTAGACATGTCAAACAAGGTAAAAATATCCTTTTTGATATTATTTTAAGAGATAGAATATTAGTTGTGATATTATATAATCCGACGATAACGTATAGGATATCCGAGATCGAGTCCGAGTCGATTCAAAGGACGGGCGTTTTGGTAATTACGCTGAAAGTGTACGTTCATGCGGTACCGTAACATTAACTCTAATGCTTATAATATCACTACTACAAAAAGGGTTATTACTACCCTAAAACGTCCCTATTTAAAAAAGGGATGTGATGTGAGCAACATGGCATTCTTGTAATTATATTGGTTACGAAACGTTTTGAAGTCCCAAAATATAATTTGGGACTCAAAATAAATTTTGAAGTCCCAAAATACATTTGGGACTCCAAAATAAATTTTTAGGCGGAATTGGTTTTTAGGCTTAACTGGTGAAACTTTTTGAAGTCCCAAAATATAATTTGGGACTCTCAAACTCTTGGAAAATTTTCTATGACAATTTTATTTGGAGGAAAATTTTTGGCGGGTATTTTTTGGAGGAAATCTTTTGAAGTCCCAAATTATATTTTGGGACTTCAAAAATTTCCCAACCCGCCAAAAATTATTGGTGACAAAATTTATTTTGAAGTCCCAAATTATATTTTGGGACTTCAAAAATTTCTCCAACATTACCACCAAGCGCTTACAGGTCAACTCAGTAAGGGTTGTTAAAGCTTAACACTGGGTCTTGAGTTCGAGGCGTGGGAATGCAAAGAGCGTGGGTGGTAGAGGCTTCCGAAAGGGGCCAACCCGGCCTCGGTCCGGATTAGTCTCAAGGATTGATGTGCGCTTAAAGGTGGCTGCCTAGGATATCTGGACGTTTCTAGAAAAAAAAAAAAATTTCTCCAACATTGGTGACAAAAAATTTATTTTGAAGTCCCAAAATATAATTTGGGACTTGAAAATAATTTTTGAAGTCTCAAATTCTAATTTGGGAC
Source organism: Acacia pycnantha (assembly GCA_025563575.1). Taxonomy (NCBI): domain Eukaryota; kingdom Viridiplantae; phylum Streptophyta; class Magnoliopsida; order Fabales; family Fabaceae; genus Acacia; species Acacia pycnantha. The sequence continues at coordinate 184,147 of JAMWYP010000427.1, read as the reverse complement.
TTCAAAATATAGTTGTGTAGTCCCAAATCATAATTTGGGACTTCAATTGTTTAATATATTATAAAACCTTTTCTCTTTTTGCATTTGGCCATTAGCTTATCTCGATTTTATTTCCTCTGCTTCTTCCTCTCTTCCCCATCGTTCCGAGCTCGCGTCTCTTCTTCTTCATCACTCTCTTCCCCATCTAGTCGCCTCCGTCCTCCACTCCCATGTCTAATGGCGTCCTCTGCTCCCATCTCCCCAGATCTGCGAAAAAAGGAGGTGGATCTGCCATATCCTTCGCGTGGCCGCTTTTCCACTCCCATCTCCTCGGATCTACGAAAGACGGTGAGGATGGCATCGTCGGCTCCTTCGATTTCAACTTCGACAGCTCGATCTGTTTTGTGGTACTTGAGATTTTGCGTTTTTGTTGCGATTTGTTTTGGTTCTTGATCTGTTTTGTTTCTGAGATTTTGCATTTTTGTTGCGATTTAGTTTGATTCTCGATCTGTTTTGATTCTGCAATTTTGCATTTTTGTTTTGGTTCTTTAACTAGGAACTATTTTGAAAACAAATTATCACTCTACACCTGATTAGTGCTTCCTTCTTTTCATGTCTATAACGAAAGTATCCAAGTAATTGTTGCTGCATCAATTCATCCAGTTTTATATCTTTGTTTGCATAAGTGAGTATTTTTTCGTAACATTGGTTTGGAGCCGAACTAGGTAAGTTGAATACTTGTGTGGTCTTTTCTAGTTCTCTGTAAGGTTTGAGAACTGAATATGCTTCATCTCCTTCTGATTTGCCATCTTTTGTCGGCACTTTCTAATTTGATTGTGGTTCTTCCTTAAAGATTTTAATGTCATATTTCGTGCACAATTTTGTAGATTATTAAGAAATTTGTGTTAATGCTAGATTTGGCATTATTGATGTAGGAATATGATTAAACTACTTAAAGTAAAGGAAAAACAGAGGGAACTTGCAGAGAATGCAAGTGGTGGAGTACCGATTAACAAGCAAACTGCTGGGGAGTTGCGTCTGCACAAAGGTTTTGTTCTTGCTATGAAAGGGAGATATTGTTTGGTCTCTGCTATATAATGTTCTAATGTTGTTTGTGATTCTTTACCCTCTTCCCAAAATGAAAGGTATGTTGGTTGCAAATCAATTTGATCAGTTAGAGCAACAGTTGGATAAAATTTTTTGATGTATAAAAGTTGTTTATGGACTTTCCTCTTCTAGGACAAAGTTTTTTTGTGGGTCGTTTGGGAATGAGGGAGGGGCTTAGACAATGCGGAAATAGATAACTAAAACATTTTATTGTAAGTAATTAATCATTAGTGAATTGATAGGTTTTTTTATTGCAATTTCAATTTCAGCAAGATGTGCGTTGATTTAGGCCAAAATTGATGAAGATACAGAGGTTATTGTGTATTTTTTTTTTAAAAACAGTATATGTGATCTGAACTCTAAGAATTTTTCAAGGCTACATCACTTCATGTTATCAATTTTGGTAAATTTCGTGGTTTCTAAAGTTTGTTTTTAATGCCATTTACTTGGTAGGGCTGACATAGGTAGTGGATCAGAATGACTATTTCTACTTCCTAACCATTAATACTCCATTTTCTTTTCTTTGATCATCGTCATGTTATTAGAAAAGTAAATGTTTTGTTGGATGGTATAAGCAGCTTTATTTCCTCCATAAAAGGTATCAATGGCTTTATGCTTAGAACATTTAGTGATTCACACCTTTTTTTTTTTTTTTTGAGGATTATTTCTTTGGTTAATAAACATTGCATGCTTATGAAGATATGTGGTCATGGTACTGCTATGTCTGTAATTCTTTGTCACCTATGAGTTCAACAATAATATTGTTTCTCGAGTTGGTTATAAGTTGCTCTTCATGAAAAACTCATTACAGCACTGTTTGAACTAGCTTATGTGATTTCTTTGTCACAGCAATTTATGTTAGTGAAGTGTAACATTTTGCAGATATAAGTGAGCTGAATCTACAAAAATAGTTCTTTTGCTGTTTTGGATCAGATCTTGTAATCTTAATCTGATTCAATTTTGCTGAATTTGTTGCCTCTTGAATTGCTAGAAATTGTTTTGTTGTTTTTGTGATAAATATGAATTTGATGCAGCTATTTTGCAAGGAACCAGCTTAGAACCAGCTATTTTGTAATATTTCCCTCCACCTTTTCACTATCTGCACCAGAGCATTGCTTTCAAAGATGCTTATGTTAACTGGTGTCTTTCAAAGATCAAGTGTGAGGATTAATGTTCAACTTGTTTGGGTGATTGTCTTCTGTCCCCAACTCCTTGTGTTTGTACAAATAAAATTGTGGGTATGCATACACATGTGAAGGGCTACTGAAGGAAAATGTCTTGGAAGAGTGTATTACCATTAGCCGCAACCCTCAACGACATCAGTTCTACTGCAAAATCTACCCCCTTGAAAGAGCAAAGAATGATGATTGTTGGGTAAAGTGTGGCTGTGTGAAGGACACTTAAAGAGAAAGTTTATCAAAGAATGTTGGGTAAAGTGTGGCTATGTGAAACAGTGTGGAAATAGGGCAACGAGGAATCACATTCAATTTGCAGGTGGGGGCTTAAGAAATCTTATACAAGTGCTGATTTAATTGTTGAATATTTCTTAGTAGATGTATGTGTAGTTGGATACATCATTATATTTTGACACTTTATGGTAGCTGTATATGTAATGTAGCTGGATACATCATTGTATTTTGACACTTTGTGGTAGTTGTATATGTAGTATGTAGTAGTTACGTACCATTGTTGATCATATATATGATGGGTAATTGTTGAAGTGTAATTCATTGTCTAGTTTATTTGGAATCGCACAAGGCTCCGAGGTTTTAATGGTTTACGAATGATCCGAACATTTTGGTAATGTATGTTCATGGCTATCTGGTCTATGGTTTTTATAGGGTATAATTGGTGGGTTGTGCAAAATACGTGCTAGGTAATTTTTTTTTTTAAAAAGACACTTTTGGAGTCCCAAAATAACTTTTGGGACTCCACAAACACACTTTTGAAGTCCCAAAATACAATTTGAGACTCCAAAAATGACACTTTTGAAGTCCCAAAATACAACTTGGGATTTCAAAACTGACACTTTTGAAGTCCCAAAATACAATCTGGGACTTCAAAAATGACACTTTTGAGGTCCCAAAATATAATTTGGGACTTTAAAGTGTCACTTTTGAAGTCCCAACTTGTATTTTGGGACTTCAAAAGTGTCAGATAGATGTACAATTATGCGTGACATTTGAAGTCCCAAAATATAATTTGGGACTTCAAAAGTTTCATTTTTGAAGTCCCAAAATTAATTTGGGACTTCAAAAGTATAATTTGCTACTACCCTTCAATAGACATCCCATGAATAATGGACGTTAAAAGGGCTTATTTTGGGACTTTAAAAAGTCTTTTTGTAGTAGTGTGTTTATATATGATAGTGATATTCATAAACTAAGATGCCGTCTTAGTTCATTACTTTCACATTCAAATTTTTACACGGGTTATAGTCTTATTAATACCGTTGAGTTTTCCTAGCGTTGAGGACACGAATGTACATCGTGGCACTTTGGTGAATAGTGCAGACAGGATAACATACATATGCATGGGCCGTGTATTGTTATTGCCTTACATATGTGATTATGTATTTCCTACATCTCGTATGGGCTTTTGTAGTGATATTTGTCGAAATGTCATGAATATCTCGTCATACATATTTTGTTTACATAAGGATGAGGTTAACTGTTACCCGAGGTCCGATGGGCATTGGACCTCGCCTTAACTAATAGTACAGAAATGATCAAGGAACGTAGAAGGCACCTAGATGGAGCCATAAAGAGGAACCAAGGGGCAAAGTCGTAATAATTCACCTAATGAGGAAATAGTGGAAGAAGTTATCGAGCCTATTGTCGTGCATGGATCTAATAAGGTTACTACAAACAATTGGTGCCGAAGGCAGGGCTAATCTATGTGGGTCGACCAATAAGTCGCCGTGAACCTCGGTGAGGCCCCATGATGACACCTACTTGGCCATTCCGTTCTGCTAACTGAGTTAGGTTTATTGCCCCAAGTCTAAGTGAAGGCTTGGTCTGGATTGTATAGTTACCATGTAAAAGTTGTAATTATACAAAGCTCTGTATATTGTATCACATGAATATTCATTCTGGGTTTTCAATTTAACCAAGATACACCGTGCATCATCATATGCCTGGGTATTTTATTTCGCTTACTCATTATCCAATTATTAGTGTATGCTCTCCGTTTCCGCAGACTCGATGTAACACCTCAAACTCGTTGTTTTTCTAAAACTATGTTTTCTTAAACAATAAGAGGTATGGAATTTGGGGTATTACACTTGTTTGAATCGTGTATGTGAAAGTCTCGTCCCTGTGAGGGGTCCGTACCACTCCCGTAACTCGATTAAGGTATGGGTCGACCAAAGAGTACCTTCTGGTGGCTAGTTGTAGGAACAATTGACCGATATCCTTGGTCGACGAACCTAATGCATTCAAATGATATGGGTTGATGCCCTAGCGCTATGGTAGTTGATCATGTGATTTGTAATATGTGTTATGTGATCTTTGAATCGCCGAATATGTTGTTGTGGACTGCTCGTTTGTGGTTGTCTATCATGTATTTTTACATTTATGTGAGATAACCGTTACTCGGGATTCTTCGAATTCTAGCCCTTGTTATTGCTCAGGAAATGAACAAAGGTAATCGACACCGCCTGCGAGGGCGAGGCGGCGATACCAGCAAGCGGAGGTTCCGCTTGGTTTACGAGTTGATGAGGGTTATTTGTAATTGCAACTTTAGAATTAATAAGCAATAAGTGTATTAACCATGTGGGTATTCCTGTTATCTAATCAAGATCATTGTAGACGATATCGCGTTATTTTGCCTTGCCAACCGAACTGCGTATAAATACTCGATGAACGATGATGTACTAGGGTATGGCACTTTATATAGACATACATTAGTATGGTCACAAGTAATATCCAAGGCAGTTCAAATCCTAAAACAGCAAAGAGTGCAACAACTAAGACCTATGCTCCCTTTCATGCCTACACTCCCACAACTGACTGGTAATTGCAATATCAAAACTACTCACACAATTAAAATAATAAAATCAAAACACAATGTAAGTTACACCCTACTCTCTAGCACAAGACTTCACTGGGAAATACACAACCACTTTGGAAAATAAAAACTCTAATTTAGAATACTATAAATAAAGAAGTAAAAAGACAAAGGGGTTTAGTTTTCGAAGGAAAGGAGGACATTAAAATCATTTTAAAGAATAATACATCAGTGAGCATGGGAGAATAGACCTAGTATTCTAAAATAATTTTTGTGCATTTAGCACCTTAAAGTATTTTTCTAATTGCAATGAGTAGTCTAAACTTAAGATGCAGAGTGCTGATGAAAAGAAAATATTTTTGGGGATTAGATGCAAAGGGGGGTGTTTCTGGGTGTTTTTTTTTTTTAAATTATTTAGGGTGTTGTGTGAGCTAAAAATTAATTTATGATACTAGGTATTACTGAAAAAAAAATACTTTATGGTGCAACTTGCTAGATAATAGTTGCTACTAAAAATATTTCAGGGTGCTTAATGCCATTTTTGGAGGAAAAAGGAGGCCCAACCTCCTTTTTTAAACACCCAAAACAATGTAGTTTGGGTAAAGAAGAGGAAAGGGATGGGAAAGTATGGGAGAGTAGCCAGACTTGGGCCAAAATGAAAAATTGGAAAGAAGGGGTAAAACATACTCCATTCAAATCCTTAATATAAGATATATTTATTTAATTTTATTAGATCAAGGTAGTTAGTTAAGTTAATTAATACACATGTATTTTTTAAAACATCTCACCATCTTTTTTAATTCATCTCATTCCTCTCCTCCTTGATTATTTTTGAGAGAGCACCAATAGGTAAAATAGAAAAGATTGACAAATATAAAAATGTGTAATATTTAGGAGTAAGATCAACTTCTCAAATATGTCTTATATTAATGACCTGAGGTATATAAAAGTAAAATGCATTAGTGTTTATATCATCTTTAGTCCCCGAAGTTCGCTCTCATTTTAGTTTTAGTCCCTCAAATTTCAAAACATTGATTTTGGTCCCCGTAGGGGCAAAATAGTCTAGGTTTTTGTTGAGCTATATGGACCAATGTTTTAAATTAAATGAAACTTGACGGACCTAATAAGATTATATTAACCAAATACATTAACTATTCATATGTTTGACCTAAATTACAGAATCTCTCATTTATTTTGAAAACATATATAAACCTAACTTAAAATGAAAATGTATGTTACATAAACCTCTAATTATTTAAACATTTATATTATTTGATCAAAGGTATAATTCCTTTTGAGATTTAGAAAGCGAGTTTTCACATCTCTCGAACAAGTGTGCTTCTCAAAATTTGAATTTGTATTCTTCTTCTTATGGGGTGAGGCCACTTATAGAGGTGAAAATAGGCTAGGCTTTACTTAAATAGGTATGAAATTATAATAGAGATTCAAAGCTCTGGCTAGGGCTAGAGCCATGTGGACTTTTTAGGCCCGAACCTAGGCCTTCAAAAGATCCGAAGTCTATTTAAAGCCTCCTTAAAATGTAAACCTTAAATGGTCTTTAAAGCCTTTGCCTCTAAATTAATATATAACCATTTATGCTTATTTACAATCCAACATTATATCTTAAAATCCATTATCATCGTAACATTAGGGCTTAATAAGGAAAAGAAAAGAATGTCTAGTGACAACAATTGTCCAAGCAAATAGGAATAAGAAAAATAATTGTATATTGACTAATGAGATATATTTTCTAAAATCGACCAAACATAACAAACAACATATAAAATTAGATTTTACTTCTTTCACTTCTCCCATATAATTGAGACAAACTCTTTATACTAAGATTATAATTTTTCACTGGATACTAAAACTCATAGCAATTATTATGTTTTAGTAGTCAATGAAATTCAAAGGAGATGGAGTGAGTTAGCGTTGCCATCCCTAGCAACTCAAGAAAATAGAGGTAGGGATGAATGATTGATTTGAAAGCAAGGGTTGGGTGTAATGGTGATGGGATGTGAAACTTAGAGTTAATGTTAAGTCGGGTAAATTTATAAACTTATTTAGATGATGTTAAGCTGGTAAATTTATAAACTTATATAATAGTATAATTTTTTAAAAAAAAGGTTAAATAGGCCGACCTATAGACTTATAGGCTAAGCCTTATGAAAATATAACCGACATGTTTATCTAGGTAAGCATGAGCATGGTAGTCAAAATCGCGAGTCAACTCGCCGAGTTTAACGAGTTAGCATTTTTACATAAGGAAAACGTGTTAACTCGGATGTAAACTCGTTATGGGCTCAAACTCGGTCAAACTCGTTTGACACCTGGCCAAACCTCGGTAAACTCAACGATTTGCAACCGAGTTAGGCGAGTTATAAGATCCGAGTAGAGAAAGGCTAAAAATCGTCCGAAAAAGAATAAAAACATATAAATTTTAAAATAAGCTAAATATTACTCATTTAGGTGCCCTATTTTCATTCAGAAACTTTTCGCCGCCGCCATATTCGATCTTTCTCCAAGTTCGCACCTTAGGTTTTTCTTCTTTTTGTGCTTCTACTGTCTCGTGACTATGCTTGTCCGTATTCTCCGATTCTCTTTGAGTTGGAGATTTGAGACGAAGGAACAGGAGTGAAGAAGGAGATAGAGAGAATAAAGAAGAAGAGAGAAAGAAGAAGACGAAGAAGAAGAAGAAGAAGAAGAAGAAAAAAAGCAGATGAGTATTAAACTATGAAAGGTTTGAGACTTTTTTGAATTTTTTAATCAAAAGTTGGTCTTGGTTTGGGTGAAGATTTGAATTGTGACTTGTGAGGTTGGACGTTGGAGTGTTGTGATTTGGGAAGCAATTCAAGAACCATCGAGTCTACAGACCTAGTTCGTCCTTATCTTTGCTTTTAATTAATGAATACATTATTTTATTGTTTGGAAAGCAATTGAGTAAAAGAGTAGGAAGGACATGGGACCGTAAGCTATTCGTCCTTCTGTGCTTTTAATGAATAAAGATTGTAATAGTATATTATTTTGATATTTGGAAAGCAATTCAACAAGAGTAGCTAGTACTAGAGTCCGATCGCCGCATATCCTTTCCTCCACCTTTTATTGTTTTTAATTAATGAAAATTTTACTATCATATTATTTAATTTTCATGTTGTGAAGAAATTCAGGAAAGGAGTAGAAGGACATACGTTGCGTAACTTGTAGAACTTGAGTGAAGGTATTTCGGCTTTTCCTTCACCTTTTCATTATTGTTAAAGAATGAAGATTTTATTATCATATTATTTTCATGAAGATCATGAGGGAGTATAAGGGATTAGTGAGCTGTCTTATGATACTAGTTGAATCTTCTTTTTGTTGTTGTTGACAATGATATATTAGAATCTTGTTTTATCAGTGTCTAATATGATCCCTATAATATTATTTTATTAATTAAACACTATCCTGTATTAAACAAACTATATTAGATGCCTTTTATGGTTGCCTCTTTTTATTAATTTAATAATTTATTCTTACCGCTTATTAATTAGGTAGTATATTAAATTGAAGATGTCTTCAAGCACAAAGGAAAATACCGGAAAAAGTTATTGCTGCAAGAAAAACTATCCAGTGTAATAGATCCGATATAGGATGGAAACATGGGATGGATGTTGATGGGAATGGAAAAAGTGAAATGTAACTATTGTGAAAAAATTGTTAATGGGGTATTTATAGATTCAAACATCATCTAGCATGCACTAGAATAGATGTTGAAGCTTGTGTCAATGTTCCGAAGAAGTAAAGACCACATTACTACAACTTGTTTATGATGCGAAATGTGCTTCATCTAAAAGGAAAAAATCATGGGTTGATATCAGTGATGAAGATGATCAAGGTGCACATGCACATGTTCGAGTCTCAAAATCCAGAGAAAGGGTTGATGAATTTATTGAGAAATACAAAAACAATAGCAAAGGGGTATGCAATACACAATCAACCATTAATCATATGTTTAAGAGAGACTTGAGGGAAGAGGCTTGTCAAAAATAGGTTGATTTTTTTATACAAGTGCTATACCTTTTAATTGTATAAGAAATCCCGAATTTACAAAGATGAGTGAAGTTATAGGAAGATTTGGTCAAGGATTTAAGCCTCCTTCTTATCATGAGATTAGAGAAAAATATTTAAACTTGGAATTAAAAACACACAAGCCTTGCTTGAGAACTTTAAGAATGAATGGACAACAACAGTTGTTCCATAATGTCTGATGGGTGGACTGATAGAAAAAGGCGCTCAATTTGCAATTTTCTAGTGAATAGTCTCAAAGGGACGATATTTTTGTATTCATTAGATATTTCGAGATTTCTAAGATGGCCGATAAAGTATTTGAGATGCTTGACGAGGTTGTGGAGAAAGTAGGTGAAAAAAATGTGGTGCAGATAAGTAACCGACAATGCTAATATTTGTGACAAGACGTTGGTGAGGGATGATGATTTAGTTCAGAGAAGTAATGAATGTCGTGGTGGAAGTGAATAAAAAAGAGGGAAAATATCAATGAGGTTTCAAAGAAGAGAAAAAAATATAAAAAAAGTCTCAATTCCAAATCCCTATAAAAAGGTTCCTAGAGACTTTTTTATATTAATTACAATTCCAATGTCAAAAGTCTCGTCATCAAAATGATTTTTCATGTTGTTAAAATGACTTTTCCTATTGTTAAAATTTTCCTATGAAAATATTGTTGTCAAAATGATTTTTCATGTTATCAAAATAGCTTTTCCTGTTGCCAAAAATTTTCCAAAGTTTCTAAAATTCTACATGTTGAGGAAAACTCGAAAAAAATTTACAACAGAAAAGTCATTTTGACAACATGAAAAGCCATTTTGACAATAATATTTTCATAGGGAAATTTTAACAACAGAAAAATCCATTTTAACAATATAAAAAATTATTTTGACAAAAAAAAATTTTATAAGGGATTTGAGTTGAGACTTTTTTATTATTTTTTTTTTAGGATCTCACTGATATTTTCCCTTAAAAATATTTACTAACTCTCCTAAGAAGAGATAAGTGGAGGTGGGGTCGAGAATTAAATATGGGTAATGACAATTTGATGGAGAGAAGTAGTAATTAATCACAAGACTTGCAAAAAGACAAAATGAGAAGCCATGGAAGGAAGATAAAACTTTCTTTTAACAAGACTGAACAGAAGAGCACTTTGTCCAAAAAAAAAAACAGAAGAGCACTTTGTCCAAAAAAAAAAACAGAAGAGCAACACGAATAAGAGGGAGGAATGAGAAGGAAAAAGAAAAAAAAGAAGATACAAGAGACTGCGTGTGCGGGGACGACTGGGAGCGGAGAAAAGCGAATACAAGATAAAAGTTGAGAGCTTAGTGATGGGGCGCTTGAAATAATAAAATATTTATAAGGAAAAGAATTAGGTTGGACCTTTTATAAAATATTATTATTATATTTTTTCTAACAATAATATTTATTTATTCTTTCTCTCATCTCTTTCTTTTTATTTAGATGTAGATTAAATTATTTTATGAAGATATTTTCCGACATATTTTCTTTTCAAGTATTATTTTTGTCAATATCATTTATCATTTTTAATTAATCAACTTTAATAAACTTTGTTATAATATATCTATAATTATTATTAGTTAAAAGCCAAACAAAGAATTCGCTTTGGGAGAAAACCTCTTTACATCGGCTAATCTAAACCAAATTGGATGGAAAATGCAAAATGTGTGACTCGTATTGATTTTATAGAGAAAAAACATTTTAACATTGATTGTGGACACATAGTGGGTAATCGCGAGCTCGCTAATGTAATACCCGATTTTTGATTTACCGAAAATCTTATATTTTGGAATATGTTACCATATTAAATTGGCTAATATATGTGACATAAAAGCACATAGAATAATGACTATTTTAAGTTTAAAAGAGCCATGGATAGATTATAAAAACACTTAATTAAATTAAGTGTCGATTAGCAAATAATTGGCAAATAAGCTTTGCACTAATTGAGATTAGTGGCATAATTCTTCAATTTAATTATGGACAAATTAAAGTCATCATTTTTAAAATAAAATAGTGTTGATTATTGAAGAAAAATTAAGGGCCAAAGATGAAGAATTAAACTTGTTTAATAAAGCACTAATTATCATGGTTAAGCTAACAAATTAATTATGCAATGGGATATGTAATTAGTACACATATAAACACTTGATTAAGGGAATAAATTGAGTGCCTTATTCAGCCCCAAAATTTAGCAAAAAAAAACGTGCAACTAATTGTGAAGGAAGAAAATAGATGATTTATTATATAATCATACAAACTTAGCTTTGAAAAGTCAAATTTGGCAACTAGCTAATTAGGTCATTGGTATATTAGTTATTGTGTTAATTAAAACATTCATTAAATGGCAAAGAGAAGGAGGCATGTCGACCATAATGGGAATGGAGATTCTCATTCTGGATCCTCTTATTTTTAAAGTCTAAAAGCTTACTTTTAAGCCTAAAGCCTAAAAAAGAGCTTTTAAAACAAAGTTAAAAGTTGTTTCGATTATATAAATTTTTTAGCTTAAAAGTTACTTAAAAGTTGAAATTATTTTAAGTTGTTTGACAAAATTTTTGTCATAAGCACATTTTCTAATAAAAATTATCATAAAAGGTATATTATAATAGGGTGGTGGCGCGACGACGGTGGTGGTTGGTGGCGGCGCAGAGTGGCGGCAACGATGGTGGTGGCTATGCTGCGGCAATGCAATAGTGTTCGATCGAGAGATTACTGGTTCTCTTCGCTCTCTTCTTTTTCTTTTTTAAAAAAGGAGCTTAAAAATAAGTTTCATAGAGTTTAAAAATAAGCTCTCATAGGAGCTTATTTTTAAGCTCTTTTCTTCATTATAAAATGTGCTCTTATAATTTATAAGAGCTTATGTAATCTTGTTTGACCTAGCTTATACTTATAAGTAGAAGATAAGCTAAAAATAAGCTAGGTCAAACATGATAAAGTGCAAATTGATCAAATGGATGGGAAAAAAGAAGAAACTTTGAATCACTTTGTTAATTACCCTTTTTGCCATAGAGTTTTTCTATAAATAGAGGCTCAACCTCTCTTCATTTCTTCACACCAACACAAACACCTCTGATCCTTTGATTAAGAGAGTGAGACGTGAAATTTTTGAAGAGGAGAAAGAGTAGGATCAAGGTTCTTCAAGGGTGAGTTCCTTAGTTCTTGAATTTTAGCTTTTAGTTCTTAGTATAAATGTTGTTAAATCTAGAAAAATAGGAAGTAAAATTCCTATACTTGTTTTTAGGCCTCCTGCGTTGAAAAATTCTTAATGAGGTAAAAACATGTTGGGAAATAATTTTAGATATTAATGAAACAAGATTTGTGAAAATTGTTGAATTTCCAGCTTTAAATCTTGTGTTTGCAAAGAAACGTTCGTGCTATTATTTTATGTATGAAATGATCTTTAAAACTCATGAAATTTTACATGAATATACACGTAGGGGTTTCAAATATATAAAATATGTAGCATTTTAAGTTGTTAAGAAAATGTAAGGGTAAAAATGGACTAATTAATCCACCGAGGGTAGAAAGGTAAAAGGATGAGAAAATAGCCCTTAGGATATTATTCTAAGTGATATGGTAATACTATAGGATATCCGGGAAGTCCGAGTCGGATTCAAAGGTCGCGTTTTGGCAAATACACAAAGTGGAAGGTACTTCAAGTAACTCCGATAGTTGGTTAAACAAGAAAACCAATGAAAGACATTAGTCTATAAGGTAGTGGACTTACCCTACTTGCATGTAGCTGATATTATTACTTATGTGTATATATATGATTGCTATACTTGCTTGTTATGTTTAACATACTTGAATGATTGAAGCTCGTTTTTGATTATGCTATGGCCATGAGTATGATTATCAAACATTGAGCATGCAAAAGTATCATTATGTTGGCATAAGCCTATGCAAGGTAAGCACTTCATACAATAGCATTTATCTTGCATGCATTGTTTGGTATTGTTTGCTATTGAAATTCCTCGAGACTCACCCCCCACTACCAACAACGGTGTGCACTAGGAAGAAGTGTTACATTTAATCCCGAGGGAAGGTTGCTTGAAGACAAATCAGCATTGTATTAAAATTGTATAGTTACTATATAAGAGTTGTAATTATACAAGTTTGTATTATTGTATTACGTGAATATTCCTTTGGGATTTTTAATATAACCAACATATGTCATACATCATCATATGTCGAGACATATGTCATCGCTACTCATTGTCCAAACGTTAATGCATGTTCTCCGTTCCTCTTTACTTTGACATGTATCACCTCAAACTCTATTGATTTTCCTAAAGCTACATGTCACCTGACACAATAAGTAGTATGTAATTTGGGGTGTTACAACTAATATACTAAGGTTGATAGTCTTTGCATTGTAGTCAATGATTGATGTCTTGTTCTCTTGTAGTCAGTCCCTTGCATCTTTATAAATTTGGTTTGATTATATTAAGAAAATTGATTAAGTTAATATGTATTTTCTAAAACACACTAGTCATTTTTTTTAAATTTCTCATTCTCTCTCCTCCTTGATTATTGTCGATAGAGTATGAATATGAGGTAAATTAGGAAAAGAATGATAAATATAAAAAATTATATCTTATATTTAGGGCTAAGATCAACTCACCAAATATTTTTTATATTTAGGATCGGATCGGAGGAGTAAACAAATTGTAAGCTTTGATGAAAAGAGTGGTAGTTGATTTATTATGTAGTTAATGACTATTACATTGTAGTCAATTGGCTAAAATCCTAGATCCAGTTCTTAATATAATTTTTCCCTAAAACACCCTTGTTATATTCTATTATTTCCTCATTCATTCTCCTCTTTTATTATTATTGTTGGGGAGTATTAATAGGAGTAAATTAGAAAAATATTATCCAATATGAAAACATGTCTTATATTTAAAACCAAAATCAATTCTCTAAGTGTGTTCTACATGAAAGAAGGGGGAGTATGTTGTAATTAGTCCCTTATACAAAAGCTTTGTTAAATTTGTAAATTTGTTGTGGTCAATAGTCATTAGATTGTAGTTAATGGTTAATATGTATTGTAGTTACTGCAGCCTGAAACTTTGTTAATAGAATTATAAACTGGGTGAAAACAGAGAACTGTATAATCACTAATCTGTGTGGTCAATAACCATTCAGTTAAAAGGGAGGTAATAAGTAACACTACCTCTCTACTAGACTATTCCTTAGTATAAGTGCTATTTTTGGTTTGCATTTAGACCTAGATATAAAACCTTATTGTATCCCAAAATTTATTATTATTTTCTTATAGCATTTGTATTAATTACACACATTTAAATGTTTCTAGAAAAATGACTAAAAATAATTTTGAAATTGTAAAATCTCAAATCGATATTTTTCAAAAATAAGTTGTGAATTGATTAACAAATCTCATCATTCTCTTATCAATTCTTGGTAACAAACATAATTTGAGATTTTACAATTTTAAAGTTCTTTTTATGTCATTTTCTCATGTTTCTATCTCAAGATAATCATGTAAAAATAATATTTTAGGAAAGCCAACCTATATTTGTTACAAATAACTAACATAATTAATTTTCTTAATTTATTCAAATCAGGAACTTACTCTTGTATCAATGGCCAAAAGTAGTACACATTTGATCCTTAATATAAAACATATTTACCTAATTTCATCATATTAAGAAAATTAGTTAAGTTAGTTAATTTGACATGTATTTTCTAAAAACCGTAATTAACTTCATTAATTCCTTATTTCCTCTTCTCCTTGATTATTGTTGAAGTATCAATAAGGGTATAAGTTAGAAAAAATTCAAAATATGAAAATTATGTCTTACATTTAAAACTATGATAATCAATTCCTTAAATATGTCATATGTCAAAGACAAGAGGGGCTATTAAATACTCTCTCTAGTCCTTTTTATAAATACCTAAAATTTGCATTGCCTTGGTTCTTTTCTATTTTAGCCCATTTATTAAAAGGTTAATGTTACCTATATTTACTTTATTTTCCTTTCTTACTTGCCCGGAAAGACATGCTTTAGAAAGAAAATGTTTATTCAAGACCAACTTATTATTTTTAATTAATTTTCTTCACTTTTTAAACCACATAAATTCAGTTGTTAGACTCTTATCAAAATAAATAGGAGTGTGAGTTCATGTGACACTGTACAGTTAGATCATTCTGACGCTTCATATTGTCAGACCTGGGGACACACAACAGAGAAGCACTGAAGAGAATCAGAGCGCCAAGAATTAGCAATGATTGTGAGTTGGCTTTCCTTATTTTTATCCTTACTCTCATTTTCTTTTATTATAATTGGATTAAAATTTTAGATTTAATATATTATATCTTTAAGATAAAATTATAATAAAATTTTTATAATATGTTAAATTTAAATCATTGAAAACTTAATACAACAATAGGAAAAAAAAAAGGAAAAAGAAAAAGGGGTAACGGAGAAAAGTCAAATCCTCTCCTTCTTTCTTAACCGGCTTATCCCAGATTTTTAGATTTATTTATTTATTTATTTCAATCCTGATGGCTTTCTCACGTGTCACCTAACTTCAAAGCTTTCGTCTCTCTTCCGGCGAGGGATCAAGGACGAGAAATTCTTGGATCCACTATGAGCAGGCGAACCGGAACCGGCAATCCATCGGCTTTGACTCGGGCGGTAGAATCCGTCTTTGCCTTTGTCAAATTCGCTGAGTTTGAGATTCTCTTCGTTCTTTTCTTTGTCATCGCTTATGTTACCTTCAAAGACATTGTAAGTTATTCCTTCCTTTCCTTTCTCTCTGTGATTTAGATGTAAATATCAATTATAATTTCATCTAAACTTTAATTACGATGGTGTACGGATATGAATATTTTTCGTGTTCTGGATCAATTTGGTTCTTAATGTTTAGTCATAAGGAATAATTCGGATAGACCTGGATATTACCCTGTGTATATCTCAATGATGTATCGCTGGGCTGTTATCAGTGTTGCTCATTTTTACAGAATTTCGCTCTTTGTAATTAACATAACTTCCTTGTGAGTAAATAAATTCAAATTGTATTATCTCTTGGGTTAAAGATTCACCCGTGTCTTGGCGGAATTAATTTGAAACGAAGCGATGTTTTAAGGTTTCGCTTATTTGTTGTAAACTTGTGGAAGTTTCTATGGGAAAGGGCTATGAGGCTTATGTTTCTTTATTGTTTATTCTCTAGTGTACAGAGAAATGCATCTATAGGTTGAGTGTTTCACATTACATTACTTGAGAAAGGGCCAAAGAGGAAAGGCCTCCATTGTTCTAATCTGATGGAATAACCATGGGGCTCTTTGATATGTAGAATATTAGGTATGTAAAGAGAAACAAAACGAAGATGTGAGTTGGAGATGCTTTTGTGCCTTGCAAAAAATGAGTGCTGAAGAGATACACATTATTGAGTAATGATGAAGTCATAATAGATCTTGCTTATATCATTTTCTGTTTAATAGAGCTAACAAGAGCATAATATGCATTGCATTTTTTGTTGGGTGGTTTCTTGACTTTCTTCTCAATAGAGAGGGATTCCATTTCCCTCCTTATACCAGACATGTCATAAAACCTTTAATGGGAGTCCTTCTTTTTCAAGGATGTACATGTAACATGTGATACATCAATGCTAAAAACAATGCTCTCTTGGGGTTGTCAAAGTTATTGCATTATAAAGTTACAATTTTGTGGAACTATGCAAGTTAGATGTAGTAAGCAGTGAGATCTGTTTTTCTCTTGTAATGTGATCAATATTAGTTTGTTTCTTTCATTAATTGAAGCATCCCTGTTGGTTCTCAAATGTCATATCCAACGGTCTACACACAGGAACAATTTAGTCCAATGCTATTGGCTGACTTTTACAATCCCTGCTGTAGAATTTGGAAAACAATGATCAGAATTTAAGTTTGGGAATGTACATATTAAAATTCTCCTGCTTTGGTAGAGACTACTTTTATTATTTCCAAAGAACGATAAGGTTGCTGGTTAGGAGGGATGGCAACACGGGCAGGGGCAGAGAGGCCTTCCTAGTTTACTTTCCCAAACCCAGTCCCCTTTCCCATCTTTTTCAGACAGGGAGTAACTTACGCGGCCTGTGTGTTGAGAGGCAGAAATTTCTCCTATGACCACTATATGGGCCAATACCAATGGAGATCTCACTGACAGGGAAATTGTCATCCCTATCTAGGACAGTAAGACAGCTGCAACAGGTTTAGTACTGTCTTCTTCTTCATAGCTGATTAATGAACTTGAACAAGGTTTAGCACTGTGTCTGCTTTACTTTTGTTTTGATGATGATGCTCAATTATTCATCAGTACTCAATAACTGGATTGTTAATTCACATTTGGTCTTGGCAAGTTTAGGGTTTGTCGCCATCGTCATCGTTGTATTTGGTCTTGGTAATTTATTGAATAGGACCTTTTGATAAATAAGTTTTTCAAAGATCCAGTTATTTATATGGTATTCATTATGTGGTGCAATCCATTGACTCTATTTAGTGGAATAAGGCTTGTTGTTATTGTTGTTGTTGTAGTATTTGGTCTTGATATGTTGAGATGCTTGGCAACTAAGCTTGTATTCTCTATCTCCAGTCCTCATATTCCCCTGTTCTCTGCCTGTTATCCTATAATTGCCTTTGCAAGTGAATGCTAATAATTGATTATTTCCATTGCAGACATCAAGGCCTGAATACAATCAAATACTTGTAAAGAAGCCTGGCGGAGTTGATCTTTGGCCTTACTAGAAGAAGAGAAGTTTTTGTTTATGTTGGATGTTAGTTTAGCATTAATGGTGTAATATTTAGTATGCCACCCTGTGACTGCAGAGTCATTGTCGTATTTATATGTTACATAAATTTTGTACGCGAAACAGATGAAACTTCAAAATTGTATACAGTTCCGTTCTCCCAACAGAAATAGCAAAACCGATTAGAATTGCAACATAACACTTCTTCGTTTTAAATCCCATCTCTATTCTATCTGTCTTCCATTTACCTCTTTTCATTATTAGTTTTGCGTTACATGTAGTGGTATAATATTGATAAATGAACCTAACCTAATCAGGTATTTTTAAAAATAAACGACAATATTCACTGATTGTTGGCCCCAAAAAACAGAAAACGGCTTATTTAAGCTTTGAATTGCCCAGTTGAATGACCAAGTAGAAGTATTCAAACTTCAAAGTATCGCTAATTTAGGTTGGGTTTCTTTCATCATCCCTCATGTCTAAAATCATATCCGTCCAATTAATCTAAAAAGTCATATTATTACTTTAATTTTTTTCTCATCTTCATCAACAGCTCAGATGAGATTGTTAAGTGATATGGAGAAAAAAGATAAGAAGAGAATCCTCTTCAGCCAATCCCCAGTAAAATGACCTATGAAGCTTTAGTTGTAAATAAATACATTTGCTGCATTGCTTCTGATGAATAGTTGGACCACCAATAAATTCATAACCGAGTGCCATAAAAACTCTCAGGTAAGGAGGAAGCCGTGGGTTTGATACCCGCTTAAAATCCCAATCCATTAATGTCTGCCTTTAACTTCAAAAACCAGTTAAATCATCTCTGCCTCTTGACCATATTCTCCTTAATTTCATACGTTGATTTTACGAAAAGAAATATGTTACGGGGCCTGACATGTCATTTAAGCGCGGAGAAAATTAGAATCCACATCAAAATGATCATAAAATAAGAATGACTGCTCCCATAATGCTTCATATACATGCAACACAGCATAGCGTCAATAACAACGCTGAGGATAAACAATCTTGCTTGTTTCAAACTCACAAATAAAAACCACACAACATCGTTAACAAACCATTCCAATTTCAAATAAAATACTTACTGACGGGAGACATGTCACTACACTTTTAAATCTTAGCATTATCCAGTACAAAGATTTTGTGCAGCTGCATCTATTCTTCTTTGGTCACCTTATTTGCCTTGGCTTGTTCATCCAAGCCAGGCGGCTCTATAAGCCTGTTCACCTCATTTGTGTTGGCTGGTTCATCCAAGGCAGACGGATTTATTATAAGCCTTTCCACGGGAACTTTGGCTACATCACGGCGTACTCCAATATCAGAAACAAGTCGACTAATACAGTACCTACCACAACCAACCAGTGCTAGACCACTAAAACCGGTGGGCAAGAAGCGGAGTGGTAAAGAAACTACAGCACTAAAATCAACAGCCCTAAAAGCTGCCTCATACGATGATGCCTGCCCACTCCGGCCAACACTGATGTTTGGGATCACAAGAAGGCCTGTTTTGCAGTAGATTGCAAAGTCTTCACAGTTGTTTTTGAAGAGATTGTAGACGCCAAATCCATTTTCCAGAAGATATCTAGCACGAGGAGGACATCTTTAGGTGGGTCGGATGGGGCAAGTGTGCAGGTGCCTCCTCGAGCTTTGGCAGTAAAAAATGCTCGTGATACACCATACTCAAAGCGATATAGATGACCGCCAAAAAGAAAACAATCCAAGCATGAATAAACGACACCATTAAGGTTTGATTGGTCTCCACATTTTGGACATGGATTGTTAGCAGAACGAGTGAGAGATGAACTCAAAAGGAGACGGTCCAAGACAGTTCCTGTGCCAATTTCTTGACCTCCTCTAGTGAAGTGGATCACCATTCCCTCGCCAACATATATGCCTGTTGTCGTGTACAAAAGCAATAAAAAAAATAGCCGTTTCAGTAAGACATCCATTATTATTAAGAAAGAAAAAAAAATGATTCTTGCCATTCCAAAAGAAGAGGTACAGAATTTTAAATGTGGTTTGGAAAACAATCACAGCATGCAAAAAAGTTCAAAGGTTGTTCAATCTTGGTATGGATAAATACGGACAAGATGCCAATTAATTCTAGGACGTATTGCTATTGCAGACACTTTCTTTGCCACTCTGCTAATATGTTCTTTAGTAAATATACCCCACAATTCAACCTGAAGGTTCTGAATTGCTACTCAATGGATCAAATATATATAAATTGTATATTACATACATTTTCGCCTTAGGCAGCATTTTTTTTCCTTTATATCCTTTCATATACTAGTAGTTTTAAAATCTTCTACTACCCCAATAGCCCAATTCAGCAATTCTTCAATCATAAGTGAATAGCAACAAGATTCATATCAGATGACAGTGATGGAGGTACACATCCTCTTCTGGTTTACTCCAGAAGGACCAGAAGGAAGACTTAGGATTAGTTATTCAAAAGAAGTTAGGAAGTTAGGAGAAGTTATTCATTATTATCTTAGGAGAAGTTATTCTGTACTAGGGAAGTTATTTGCTATTATCTGTCTACGGTAGTTGTAAGAAGTAGTTATTCAGGATAACATTATATATAGGTGTTCTGTTGTAATCAATGGTCAAGCAATATATGATATTTCAGAAGTACTTCCTACGGCTAGAGTGCAGATCCTGGCTCTAGAGTTCTATCTTCTACCTTTATTTTCTTAAGTCCTACCAGACAGAAGTCCAGAAACTAGAACACGTATTCATAACATTTTATAACAATTAATTCGTCCCTGTTGCCTTGTCGGTTCATCCACCCAAACACATTTAGGAACTGTATTTCTGATGATTCAGAACTTTTAACTTTCGGAAGAAGAATATGCAACAGAATCACAGCCACAACACTCTCCATCAAAATATCACCTTCAAGCCTCCAATTTTCGTTTTGTAAAACGTTCAATTACATTGCACATTCAAACTCCCAGGGGGGACTTCGAGATAATATTCACTCATTCCTTAAATCCAAAAGGTCTGTATTAAGACTTCAAATATTGCAGTCAAACAAGAAAAACTTTTCCATAAAAAAATCTGGGAACTTCCAGCTTCAAATGCGTAAGCATAATTGCACCACTAAATGTGTCTCAATAGTGTATAATACGAATAACGTCACCTGATTCAGAAATATTGCAACTATGACAAAAGTAATCTAAGCCACTGGGGTTTATTACTGAGGGGTGAGAATGCCTAAAGTTCATATTGGCTCTCCTACTTATGCTGGGATCAATTTACAAGATGGCAGCAAGAGGTCACACCAGTTACCACCTGAAAGTCAGGGTTACACGCTTAAATGCTCAAGCATTGTTGCAAACCCTTGGCATCATAATAAAATTCACGTTGGATCCCACGCAATGTTGATGGACCAAATATTATCACTTGGAAATGATCAAAACAGCGCTCTTACATCACAAGCTTAAGACATTTCCACAAAATACATCCTCCCATCCACTTAACCAGTGATATAGAAGACACAAAAAGCAAAACTGGAATTCGGAAAGAGCCAGAGAGAGTAATCCGATTAAAATTACACACACATCAATGACACATAGTAAATCAGAAAACAAAAGGTAATTGAGGACGATGAGGAGAAAAGGGATGACCATGATGCGCATAAATGTATGCCTTCCTCCACGAGTAAATGTGGTCACCGGGCTTCAGTTCTTCCCGATCGATCCTGTTCGAGAAAACTCCCATTACCCCTCTCTATAGATTTGGTCACCAACAACAGATCTCTCTCTCTAGCTCTCAGATTGTTAATTTTTATGGCCAAAAGAAGCAACGGAAATAAATAACTCTCACTGTTGGAAAAGGAGAGGGAAAGAGAAAGCAAGCAAGCGAGGAGGACAGTGGAATAAGTGCATAACGTTTTCGTTCCTTCCTTCGTCGCTACGTTGTTTGGGAGAATAAGAATATTCGATCCAGAAGATAAAACTGAAAAGCGCGCGCACACATGAGAGGATAAAATTTAGGAAAAATGTCACTTAAACTTCAAATTAGTAATTTTCTAATCCTACTAAAATGAGTTGTAGAATGCTATTTAAGTGTATAGGCAACAAAACTAATTTGGAATTTTAAAATTTAAGTGATTTTTTTTTTTTTACATTGTTTCCTAAAATTATCATATTTTAATTTTCTATAAAACCATATATCTTTTAGAGGAAATGACAAAAAAATCTCTAATCAGATTTGTAACCAAAAATTGATAAAGTAATGATGAAATTTGATAAATAATACACAACATATATTTTAGAAAATAACTAATTTAAATCTTTATAATTTTAAAATTATTTTTCTACCATTCTTGCCATCATTTTTATATCAAAGGTTTATTGAAAATTATACTATCTCATAATACCCTAAAAATCACACTTAGGGTAAATATCAAAATTGGGAAATATACCTATTGAAAATAGGTGAATATGGAGTCTCAAACACCTTGTATTGAGTTTACCTTGTTGTTAGGGTAATTTCCTTGAAATTAGATAGTTTGCAATTAGGTCCCTAAAACGTTTGAAGATTTGCAAATAGGTCCCTAAACACATTATGGGTTATAAATACCATGTGAAAGCTATAAAAGAAGCAAGTAAAAATCTATTTGAAATAGGGAAGGATATTGTCCCTAATTTAGGTAATTTATTAAGTTACAAACTTGGAGAAATTGTAGAAGAATACCAAAAAGTAAGGAAAATACCATAATGCCCCCGTAAATGCTAAGATAATGCAAAGACATGAAAACAAAAATGTCAATACAAAAGTTATGAGGTAATGAGGCATGCTAATTAAGAAAATTATCAACTATTGATAAGAAAGTAATTAGGTAATTATTGGCTAATTACTTAAGCATAAGCAAGGGAAATTCATGAATAATGGTGTAAAACCCTAAAATTAGTGATTAATGGCTAAAATTAGTAAAAATATATTTTCTAATTAATTGGAGAATATTGAGAAAAATAAATGATATTAAGTATTTTTAAGCCTAAATGCAAGTATGGACCAATAGGAAACTTTGTGGAAAAATTATGAAAAATAATTATTAAATAATTAAAAATTATATATTATTAAATAAATAAATTATATAAAAACGAAAATTAAAGGAAAAATATCAGCTGCATTGACCGAATTTTTGAAACAAAAATAGGATAAAATTTTTGAGATATTATGATAACTTAGTGTAGAAGTTTTGATTATTATATTATATAATTTATTAAAGTGAAAAATGATGAATAGTAATTTAATAATTAGGAAACGGATTCTATCTAGAGATCTAGGAATGAGATTTCCAAAGTCAAGGTAAAATATTGATCAGTGAGTTTTTACCTTCAAGTGACCTCTTCCTAAGTTAATTAGAAAGTAGTTAGTGCATTTTCCTAATAAAACGAAATAGGGAAAAATGCAGATAGGCATATTTTTGGATATGAAGAAAATAAATTCTAACTCAACATCTAGGAATGAGTTTGAATTTATCTGGACATATTTGGAATCAGTGAATTTTTTCTGAAGAAGATGATGTTTCCAGAAATGCGTTTCATACTTAGGACCGTCGGACACGTTTTCGAGGAACTTGATCGACGTTGGAGCCCTATATGGAACCAAAATTTAGGTTAACTTGGACATTTCTAATAAGTGAGAAAATGTCTTCAAAGTTGTAAATCCAGAATTTTGAGATTTCTCAGAAATCACGCGAATCGGTGCCGATCGGGAAATTCTATTAGATAGGGCTATAAAGCAACATAAGTCATCACTTGGAACCAATCCATTGCTGCCAAATCAGCTATGTATGTCGACCAAAAGCCTTCCTGGACAAGAATGAAACACCATTTAAGTTTTGTTTTCCATGGTTTATAACAAATTGAATAATTCCCTTTATGTCCCTTAAAATTCCTATATATACCCCCCCTTCCTCTTCATTTTCACACCAAAAGTTGAGATCCTAGAGAGAGGTTAGAGAGAAGCTCTGGGGGAGGAGTGCAGGGAAATTCGCAATGAAGCTCTGGGTAAGTTTTTCGATGCAGAGCTTTAAGCTTCCATAGTTCTTTCGATAGTTAGAGTAGTAATGTTAGATTAGTATTTAATCTTCCAAGTATGATTAAATATCATATGATAGGGCTATTTTAGTCTTTATTTTCGAAAACCCAAATGGCGTCGAAGTTACGGCGAAATTTGGGAAGAAAATTTGTAAAGTAACGAAGTGCTGGCAAAATTCCGCCAATTAGGGGTATAGGGGCAAAATGGTAATTTTTACCTAAAATGCCGGATATAGTATCAAATCACTAATAAAAGTGATATTACTCTTATAGGACGTCGAAATCCTAATTTGCTGCCGTTCTGTTGTCCGACGTGCCGCCGTAGGGACGTTTATTTTTTTCGTAAACGTGCCATTTCCGTCAAAGTATCAAGTACCATCAAACGAAGGTACGTCCCGTCTTTGTAACACTAATCGATGTTTA
This sequence comes from Acacia pycnantha, assembly GCA_025563575.1. Lineage (NCBI taxonomy): Eukaryota > Viridiplantae > Streptophyta > Magnoliopsida > Fabales > Fabaceae > Acacia > Acacia pycnantha. The sequence continues at coordinate 159,749 of JAMWYP010000427.1, read as the reverse complement.
TGGTATGCATGTATGTGCTAGGTGTATTGTATGTGGTAGTTGATAGCTCGGTGATATGTTAGTATCTTGTTGATATGTTTACGTTTGCCGTGGGCGATATATCTCGCATGCTATTAGGCGATATATGTATACATGCTATTGGGCGATATATGTATGCATGCTCTTGGGCGATGAGTGCACATATACTATTGTTGTTATGTTTGTCTCGTAGCCTATATACTGTATATGTGAATATGAGTTTAACTGTTACACGAGGTCCGATTGCAATGGACCTCGGCTCTTAACATAGCATCCGGATCGGGAGGACCAGAGGACCGAGGAGAGAGGCAAGCAGCCGAGTAGAAGACCCGTGAAGACTTTCTTTTGATGTTAAACGAAAGTCTTTCCTTTTGTTATTATCTGTTTTTGAAATACTTGCATCTTGTCACTAGTAGTTGTAACCACCAGGACTTACTAAGGTTTATAAATATATATCGTTACTCTTCCGCTCAAATGCTCTACTCGATGATTTTAAATGGAAAAATTTTTTATATCGCTTTTGAAAGTTGGGGTGTTACAACTCCCTTCCATCCTTTTGTAAGAGTTCCTAGTTTGACTTGCTTTGGTACTTTTATAAGATTATACTTGAGGTCGTATAAGCATTTAATGTGTGTGTGTTTTTTTGGGTTAAGGTGCGGGAAGGCCAACAAACTATTACACTAGGAGCACCCAACACAACAAACTTTTAATCTGGACCATATCTACCAAAAAACAATTAAAAAGTTTTAAAAATCACAATAACCTTTAGGATAAAGTAACCGCGTTAGATATGCGGTTAGAACCCAAACGAAAGTTTATCCCTAACGGTATTGTGATGTTTTAAACTTTTTAATTGTTTTTTAAAATGTGGTCACTTAAAAGTTTGTTGTGTTAGTGCTCCTAGTAATAGTTTATTGGCCTTTATGCACCTTAACCCTTTTTTTTTTACAATTTTACTCCTAATTAATTATTTTCTCCCTCTCATCTCTTTCTTTTTTTATTTCCAGCAGCCCTCCTTATCTCTTTCACAAATAACATTCTCTTTCATTGGTCATATGCACCTATGTATATAGACAAAAGGAAATCAAATGAAAAAAATAATTCCATATTTTTATACTAAAAATAAATATTGAAAACTAATTATAAAATATAATCTTTATTTTTTTTTAAATATTTTTCCCCATATGACTATTTGATATTTAATTTTGTAGGCTTGGATTCCAGTATTATTAAATTCAATTATTATTATTATTATTTTTTGCTAGAAAGTTAAGATAATTCACTCACAATAATTTTTTTTTATAGAGTTTGATTTTTATTTTATTTAAGAAAAATAGTATTTTTAAAAGTAAAATAAAAAGGAAAAATGTTTGAACAAAAACAAAAAGAAAAGGAAAAAAACAAAGGAGAAAAGGGAGAAATATCTTCCTAATACCCAAAATATAAGTACTACTACGAAATTGTAGGTCAAAGTTGGTCAAGGAGTGTGTGGCCCATGCCTTGCTCTCCAAGTCACTTCTTAAGTCAATAAGTGTGATCAATAAGCTTCCAAATGATCCTCAATTTCGACCAAGTGGCCAAGAGAGAGAAGGAGCATATGACCAAAGGAGTTAAGTACATGTTGTAAGAAAATTTAAAAAAAAAAAAAAGATGGCAATTTAGTTAAAGAGCTTGTGGGGCCATGAGCTTGGCCTCCAAGTAATTATAATTCACTCTAATCTTCCCTTTTAAGCATCCAAAGTCAGCCAAAACTCAAAAGAGAAGGTCAAAGGAAGCTAGCCGAAAACAAGAAGGAAGAGGAAGAGGAAAAGACCAAGAACAAGAAGTGAGTATGCATGCTATGATCATCATATCTTCCAATCCTCTTCTTGTGGCCACTCCTAGCCCTAATTATCTCTCTTGGTATGGGGATTTTAGCAAGAGAAACCGAAACCCTAGAAGGCCAAAGTGTTAGTTCTCGGTGTTTTGATGATTACAATGTGCAAGTTATTGAATTGATTGTGAAACATGAGAATCTAAGTTTGCCCGAGCAAGTCTCAGATGTTGCCCGAGCAACATCGGGTTTTCGAACTTGAAAAGAGTATCTGAGTAGACCTTGCCCGAGTAGCCCCAAGCTTATGCCCGAGCATCATCGGGTTACCATGCCTAAGAACTAATACGAGTTAGCCTTGCCCGAGCAGATCCATTACACTTGCCCGAGCAAAGATCCATAAAATACTCTTTTGTCGCAAGGTAAGGAAATCATACTCGAGCAGTGTAATCCTTTGCCAGAGCAAAGTTGAGGCGAAGCAAAACTAAAGCGAAAGAAAGCCTTGCTCGAGCACGGTATAAAGCCTCGCCCGAGCAATGAAAAAGGTTGCCCGAGCAACCTCCCAAAACTCACCATTTTACGTTGCTTGCCCGAGCATGCTTTCCACTATGCTCGAGCAACATGCCCGAGCAGACAAACCCTTGCCCGAGCATCATTACTAAATCACCCCCATATGACATCTGCCCAAGCAGACCTTTCACCCTTGCTCGAGCACCTTGCCCGAGCAACATATAATTGCTTGCTCGAGCAACATCAAAAGACCTTTGTTGTTCGCCTCGACCAAGGCTTGCCCGAAGCACACCATTGCAACTTTCCCGAGCATCACCGTAAAACTCGACTTCCTTTAGGAGTTTGCTCGAGCAAAGCCATATGCCTTGCCCGGGCATCAGCATGAATCCAAGCCTCTTTAGGAGCTTGCCCGAGCAGCAAAATACATCATGCTCGAGCATCATCGATTCAAACAGATTCGCGATACGCCATATCTCTGATTGATTACATTTGATTATTATTGAATCACCATTATTACTAATCATATTCAAACTCATTTATTTCCATCTTTAATCTTTCTACTTAAGTAAATTTCAGAATCAACCAAGGCAGATTGACGAATGGAAATCTGAGCATTTATTCTTCACGCGTCAACAGAAGGAAGATCAAAATGATAAAGCTCTTTATCTGGAACCTGATCATATAGCACTTACTCTGATTTTATTCCCTGACAAAATAAGAGGAAAGACAATAAATGAATCAACGGTCAGAATCATCAAAGACGGAGCAATCATTGGAAGTCCAAACGACGAAATACCACAATGGATACTTTCTCAAATACCACCGATCAACATGGTCTATGAATCTTATAAAGAGACGAAGACTCAACTGGAAAACTACTCAAGAACATCTACGACATTCATCTCTTCGTATTACGTGATTATCTTGAGTATCCCAAAACACATAGTGCTTCAAGCTTATATTTATTATACTCGTGAGGAGTTATTAGAAAAACACTTTTGTTATTTTTGTTCAAGTTTAAGGGTGTGGAACCTTAAGTAAGGGTGTACAATTGCAATTTGTAAGGGGGAGTGAGTGCGAGTGTGAAAGGATCATCCTAAGTTAGAAAGTGTGTAATTGTACTATTTCGAGAGATAGTGAAAATCTCAAGGTGTACTTGAGGACTGGACGTAGGTCAAAGTATTGAGACCGAACCAGTATAAATTTCTCTGTGTTCACTGCTCCTTCTCTTCTCTCGTCATTTGCCATCCAAACATATCCCAGAAAAAATTGATAAGATCACCTATTCACCCCCCTCTAGGTGATATTCCACCTTCATTTGGTATCAGAGCGTGGTTACTCTATTAGGGCTTAACATCCCGAGTTAGATCATGGAAGGAATATTACCTGATGGTGCTTCAATCAATCGACCACTGGCTTCAATGGTGATCACTACTCTTTTTGGAAGGTAAAATTCGAGTGTTAAATGTGCAACCGAGTATGGTCTTTGGTAAGTCATAGAGAATGGATACTATATTCCTACAAAGAATGAAGGCGCAAGCACTGTTCCTAAAAGTGTGGAAGAATTTGATGAGAGCGACAAGAAAAAATTACACTCAACAAAGAAAGCTATCTTGATGCTTGAGTGCTCTTAGCCAAAAGAGTACTTAGGATATGCAATCTACCTACTGCAAAAGGAATGTGGGAAGCATTAGTAATCGCATATGAAGGAACCTCTGGCATTAAAGAAAACCGTATCAATACTCTAACCACCGAGTATGATTTACTTCAAATGAAGACCGGAGAAACTATTGCTGAATTTCAACTCCGCTACACTCACTTGACAAATCAATTGGCGTCACTTGGCAAAACATATGAACAACGTCCTCAAGTTAGAAAAATTCTCAATGTTCTAACAAAAGAATGGGAAGCCAAGGTCACAGCACTAGAAGAATCCCGTGGAGAATCAATGACTTGATGGCCGCTCTATTTGGAATTTATCCGAATACGAAAGCAAACTAAAATTCAAAAAAGTCTCGGTGAAGTCAACACTAGTAAGAGCAAAGGTATTTCTCTTAATACCATAAAAGAAGATCGAGAATGAAGATGATGTGGACGATGAAGAGATAGGCATCTTTGGTAAGAAGATTGAAGAAAATTCTACGTAAAAGATCAAGGATCCGAAACAGTTTCAAAAAGGTGAAAGAGAACGAAAAAGAAAAGAAGAAGAAATTCGGTCAATTCAGGAAAAAGGCCTATGTCTCTGCCATATGGGGAGATGGTTCATCTGATGATGAAAGTGAAGAAGAAAAAGATGTCGCCAACATTTGCCTAGTCGCAGAAGAAGAAGAAGACCATGAGGTAAAGAACTTACATCCTTCTTATGATGAATTATTTGATGAATACTCTGAATTGCAATCAGAATTTGAAAAACTTGCTGAAAAGTATTTAGTTTTAAAACGAAAGAACACAACTCTTGAACAACAAGTTGAGAACTATACTTGCAAAAACCTTGTTTGTGATGAATGCATTGATTTGAATAAAAAGAACGTATATCTCACAAAAACCCTTGAAAAGTTTACAAAAGGTAGTGATATGCTCAATGTAATCCTAAAGCAACAACGGTTTACAAATGATAAGTCAGGAATTGGTTACAAGCCCGAAAGTGACAAAAAGAAAGGCAAGAAAAAACTGGAGAAAAGAATTATTTGGAACATTTTCAAAAGGCAGTACATTTTTCAAATCCTTTTGCTCACTGCAATTATTGTAACCGCAAAGGCCACACAACTTCATCATGCTTTCATAAAAAGGAAAGAAAAACCAAACCTATTGGAAATTACAAATGGGTACCTAAGGGATCCTATGAGATTCCTAGAACTCAAACTAACCCAAAAGGACCCATAAAAAATGGGTACCTAAAACTTAATCCTTTTGAGTTACAGGTATGTTTGAGAGCATCAAGAATTAATAAGTGGTATATAGACAGGTGGATGCTCCGGACGCATGACAGGAGATGCGGAGAAATTTGTTGCAATGAAATCAAAAGATGGTGGCGAGTCACTTTTGGAGGGAACCAAACCGGAAAAATCACCGGTATTGGCGAAATTGGTGCAAAGAAGGTTCACATATCAAAGACGTCTATCTTGTAGAAGGTGCGTGTCACAATCTCCTAAGCGTAAGTCAAAGTGCTTGACAAAAACAACTGGATCATCTTTGACTCGAAGAATGCCTCATTGTAAACAAAGATGACCTACCAATTGACAAAGGTAAACTTAAGGTCTTGTTCAAAGCACCTCGTAAGGAAATTGCTACACATTAGACTTACCAAAAATATGTTCAAAAAATGCTTTGTTAGCAACTTAGATGAAAGCTGGCTATGGCATAAGCGACTAGCTCATGTCAATATGGTCCAATTAGACAAGTTGCTAAGAAAAGACTTAGTTCTTGGTTTACCTAAACTTCATTTTAAAAATGACATGCTTTGTGACTCCTGTCAAAAAGGTAAACAGACTAAATCCTCTTTTAAGAATAAATCTGAAATATCAACCAATCGACCACTTCAACTACTCCATATGGATCTAGTTGGACCAGCAAGAGTCAAGAGTCTTGGTGGAAACTTATATACTTTAGTCATTGTAGATGATTTTTCAAGATTTACATGGACTATTTTCTTATCTTCAAAAGATGAAACATTTGATCTATTTGTTGTGTTTGCCAAAAAGGTGCAAAACGAGAAAGGTATTTGTATTTCAGGAATTCGAACGGATCATGGAGGCGAATTTGAAAATCAAGCATTCGAAGAATTCTGTGACACTCATGGAATAGATCATAACTTCTCAGCCCCAAGAACTCCTCAACAAAATGGGGTGGTGGAAAGAAAGAATCGAGTGCTCACTGAAATGGCTCATGCAATGTTAAATGAAAACCAAACTTCACAAGTCTTAAGCGGATGCCATGAGCACACTGACTACATTTCAAACAAGAGCTTATTCCGAAAGAAACTTGATAAAACTCCATATGAGTTGTACAAAGGAAGAAAACCAAACTTGGGCCACCTTCACATATTTGGATGCAAGTGCTTCGTTCACAATAACGGAAAAAGCTCCCTGGTAATGCGTAATGAATTTGAAATGTCCATGATGGGAGAACTCAAATACTTTCTCGGTCTACAAATCAAGCAACAAAAGGATGGTATATTTATTTCACAAGCAAAATATCTTGTGACCTACGAAAAAAATTTGGAATGGAACAACGCAATGGTGCGACACACCAATGAGTTCAACGGCCACCCTCGATGCTTGATGAAGAAAAAGGAAAAGATTTCAACATCACCAAGTATCGTGGAATGATCGGATCCTTACTATACTTGACAACAAGTCGGCTCGATATTCAATTTAGTATGGGAATGTGCGCAAGATTTCAATCAGCTCCCAAAGAATCTCACGCCGAACATGTCAAGAGGATTTTTCGGTACCTATCAAATACAAAGGAATTGGGACTCTGGTTTCCAAAAGTCAACAAGAACACCTAGTCGCATATTCGGACTCGAGATCATGCTGGGTACAAGACTGATAGAAAGAGCACTAGTGGACAATGTGAGTTCCTCGGCGGATCGTTGGTTTCCTAGTTTAGCAAAAAACAAACAACTGTTGCCGTATCTTCCACTGAAGCTGAATATGTGGCTGCCTCTAGTTGCTGTGCTCAAGTCCTATGGCTTAAACAACAACTTCAAGACTTGGGAATTCACTTAAAGGAGATCACAATCCTATGTGATAACACGAGTACAATAAGCTTGGCCAAAAATCCGGTTCAACACACAAGAGCCAAGCATATTGATGTACGCCATCACTTTATTCGTGACCATGTCCAAAGAAAAGATGTCAAAGTAATGTTCATACCTACACATCTCCAATTGGCCGATATATTCACGAAACCATTAGCCAAAGAGCAATTCACATTCATACGAAGAGAATTGGGTATGGCTAATCCCAATGAACTGTAAGTATTACACTCCTAAATGATTTATTTCAATAAGAAAGTTACTAACTTTAGCATCGGAGTCTCTAGAATTTGTTTTTGCAGGATGCTCTAATTTATTTGCGACAAAGAACAGATGAACGAGACCAGATGCTTGAGCAAGACTTCCACTCTCCTCGCTCGAGCAACAGCAGTAAGTTCTTAGAATGAAATAAAGCAATCTCAAGTATGCCCGGCAAGTAAAATGTTCCGCTTCGAGCAACAACGGGAATTTCACATGAAACAAGGAGGATGCTCGAGCGACCGAATATTCCTACTCGAGCAAAGGTCAGATTCGCTTTGAATTTTCAAAATCAAAAACGCACATGTTCGCTCTTGCTCGAGCAAGACTTAAAGAGCGCCCGAGCAATGTATCTGCTCGAGCATACAAGATATGCTACTCGAAGACATTCAAATCCTAAAACAAGAGAGTGCAACAACAAAGACCTATTCCCTTTCATGCCTATACTCCCACAATTGACTGTAATTGCAATCTCAAACTGCACACACAATTAAAATAATAAAATCAAAACACAATGTAAGCTACGCCTACTCTCTAGCACAAGACTTCATTGTGAAACACACAACCACTTTGGAAAATAAAAACTCTAATTTAGAATACCGTAAGAAAAGAAGTACAAAGATAACAGGATTTAGTTCTCGAAGGAAAGGAGGACATTTATATGGCTAATTTCTGAATTTGCCCCTTATTAAATAACTATTTACCAAAATGCCCCTTGTTTGAAACCTATTTCCCAAAATGCCCCCGTCGAAACCTATTTCCCAATCTGCCCCACTCCTTTTGTTTAGTCGACTAAATTTTTGGTTTAGTCGACTAAATGGTGGGCAAAATTTTTAGTCGACTAAACCAAAATTTTTAGTCGACTAAACCGGCCGATGTTTTAAAAAGCCCATACCCGACATTTAGTCGACTAAACCAAATGGTTTAGTCGACTAAATGTCTGCATGGGTTTTTTTAAAACCCCCAAATCGCGCCTAAACGAAACGAACGAACCCTAATCGACTAAAACCTCTCCCCAAACCTCTCCCCATCCTGTTTTTTGCCTCAAATCCTTGTTCAATCCGTTGTTGAAGGTATAATTGTTGTGTAATCTTTGTAGTTTCACTTTGTTAAGCTTTTGTTCTTGTTTGTAATCTAAAACTCTCCCTTGTACAGCTTGAAATTGTGGTGTGAAGGATGAGTTCAAGTTCAAACACACTCATATCGTAATCTACTATAGTGGGAGGCATTTTCAAGGTTCCAATGGTGTTCAATTTGAAGGAAAAACAAAAATGATGAAAATCAAACGGGCACTACGTACAACGAGCTCAAAGAAAGAATTTCCCAAAAATTGGGACTACATGGAAGCCAATGCATTCATCGAATAATGGCCAAAGTGGAGATAGTTGGTAAGGATAGTGTATACTACATTAGTAACGATGTATGTGATGATGAAGACGTAGATTGTGTCATAGATGCATTTGCTAATCGGATATCACAAAATTTTATTGAGATATATGTTGAGATTGAATCTGGTGAATCATCAACCGTACCCATGCATACAAGATCTCCACAAGATTTTGGTGAAGAAGAAAGACTGCTTCGGTTTATCTCGCACCTTCACAAGGCTTAAGTCAGATAACATTGACGGAAGAAGAGGAGAATGAGAAAGAGGAGGATGAGGAAGATGAGAATATGGACAACGATGAGGAGGACGAATATGAGAGGTTTATTTCACTAGGTGAAAGCTCAGATACTGATGCGGAAGATGAATTTGATACTCGCACGAACCCTGGGAGTTCGAGTACCGCAACAATGCCACCGCTGAATGTTCAACCAGTTAGCAGTGGTAAGTTATTAAACTTGTATTTGTATTTGTAATTTCGATTTAGTGGTTATGACAAAAAGAACATTTTGACAAATGTAGAGCCCGGACCGAGCCATTTTGGAACGAAAACCCGCACTATTCGTACATTGATTGGACGCAGCTGTGATGATGAGATGGAGATGTTGTATGGTGATGATGACGAGCAATGTGGTTGGCATTTAGGTGATCCATTATATGTGTCTCAAATAGCTTCCTTCAAAGTCGAAATGCAACATGCCGTGAAATTATATTGCATGAAGTCTCATCGTACACCCAAGGTTATAAAAAGCGATGACCAAAGGTTTGTGATGAAGTGTCGACTAAATGCTCAAGGTTGTCCCCGTATATGAGGGCAATTTTCCCCAAGAATGGATATAGTTGGGTGGTGAGTAAGTGGGGTAAAGAGCACACATGTCTCGAATCGAGTCTCACCCGTGATCATAGACAACCGGATACGATGTTATATGTGCATCTATTATCGTAGGTTTTCATGTCCTTTTTGTTTTAGTTACATTCGGTTTGTTTATTGACAAGACATTTGGAATTTGCTTTGTGTTCACTAGGTATGTTAAGAGAAGATCCATCTTTAAAACCAGTGCTGATACAAGAGAGGATACAACGTTTGCATGGATATAATATAACATACAAGAAGGCTTGGATGGCGAAAATGAAGGCCATTGTGAAGTTGTTTGGTGATTGGGAGGAATCATATGCATTGTTGCCCAATTGGTTGTCATACATGACACAAAGTTGTAACGTGGGTTCTGTTTACGTGCTTGAAACTAATGAATTGTGGATCCAACGTCGTGTGGTGCCGCACAAACGCGTCTTCGTAGGGTTTTTGGGCATTTCACCGCACCATTGAAGCCTTCAAGTATTGTAAGCCCATACTGGAAATTGATGGAACCCACTTGTACGGAAAATACAAAGGTGTCCTTATGATTGCGACTTCACAAGATGGAGATGGGAAGGTCCTTCCCATTGCCTTTGCTATTGTCCCTCCTGGTGAAACGTACGAAGATTGGTGGTGGTTTCTTTGTCTCCTACGTGATCATGTGACGCAGAGGCAGGGTATTTGTTTGATATCTGATCGTCACGCCAGTATCATTAAGGCGGTTAAAGATCACCCTACTTGGCAGCCTCCACATGCGTATCATGTGTATTGCCTACGACATGTCGGTAGCAACTTTAATACTAAATTTAGGGACACGCAATCAAGAAATCTGTTATGAAACTAGGTATAAGTTTAATGCTTTGTGTCCATTGTTATAAGTTTAATGCTTTGTGTCCATTGTTATAAGTTTACATTCTCTTTAACGTAGGGTACATGAGTTCAAAGATCCACTTTGACATGAAGTTTCAAGAGTTTCTTGATGCAAACCCACATGTTGCCTCATGGTTTGATCGCCTTCCAAAGGAGAAATGGTGCAGTCCTATGATGAAGACGGCGGAGGTTTGGTCACATGACAACTAACTTAGTCGAGTGTGTCAACAAGGTCTTCAGGGGTGCTCGTAATCTACCGATACTGGCTTTGGTGAAGATGACTTGTAGTAGACTTGTCGACTATTTCGTCGAAGGCGTGTTGAAATTAGCAAACATATGGTCAGCAGCAGATAGTCGCAAAATCGGTAGAAGACGCGATACAAAAGATGGACCAGCTTGACAATCACATACCGTGTGCGATCGTATGATAGAGATTTACGCTATATGAGGTTGAGAACGCATACAACCAATCAACACATGAGGCCGGTGACATCATGAGGGTCGACTTGATCAATCGCAAATGCCAATGTGGGAGGTTCACAACTAGAAGGTATCCTTGCAGCCACGTATTAGCAATATGCAAAGCGGAAAACTTGAACTACTACGATTATGTTGACCCGGTGTTCACTATCGCATACATTAGTCAGGTGTATGCCGCACACTGGTATCCGATAGGCAGTGAATTGTTGATTGACCAAGGAGGATTCCCATTCGTGGTCCCTGACACATTTTGGTCACGCGAAAGGGGAAGGCCAAAGTCTACAAGGATGCAAAATGAGATGGATTGGGTGGAGTCTCAACCCCCGAACAATAGTCAAGAAAGATGTAGAGGTTGTAACCAAGTCGGACATAATGCACGTACATGTCCAACGAGGATTAGACAAGCTTGAATTCTATGTAACGTGTTTTGTATTGAGTTTAATAGAATTTGTTTTGTTGTAAGACCATTAATTTATGCTCAAAATACATTCCTCATCTTGCACTATTATATAAACGAGATATACATATGTTTTTACAAGATGTTTTTTGTTGTTGTAATGTCATGTGTGATTTTTACCGGTTTAGTCGACTAGACCATATGGTTTAGTCGACTAAACCAAGAAAAATCACAATATTTTACTGGTTTAGTCGACTAAACCATATGGTCTAGTCGACTAAACCAGTAAACTATTGTGATTTTTACTGGTTTAGTCGACTAAACCATATGGTCTAGTCGACTAAGACCATCCAGAGACGAAATCATAGGTCTCTGGATGGTCTTAGTCGACTAAACCAAATGGTTTAGTCGACTAAACCAAGAAAATATTGTGTCTTTTTATCGGTTTAGTCGACTAAACCATTTGGTTTAGTCGACTAAGACCATCCGAGACCTATGATTTCGTCTCTCGGATGGTCTTAGTCGACTAGACCAAATGGTTTAGTCGACTAAACCAAGAAAATAGTGTCAATATTTTATCGGTTTAGTCGACTAAACCATTTGGTTTAGTCGACTAAGACCATCCGAGACCTATGATTTCGTCTCGGATGGTCTTAGTCGACTAGACCATATGGTTTAGTCGACTAAACCAAGAAAATCACACATGACATTACAACAACAAAGAAACATCAAGTAAAACCACAAAATCAAAGAAACATACAAAGACAATGACAAACTTTAGAGTAGGTAAACACATTATACTGAAACATCAATCCACTCATTTATTCGAATAAAAGAAACATAGTATCCGACGCGCTTACATCAAATTTCAAATCTAAAAACAACAATGACAAAACAAATAAATCTAAGCTTCCTCCTCAGATGTGCCACCCTCCTCCTCACCCTCCTCATCATCGGCCGCCTCCTCGCTCCCGACCAAGCCGCAACCGCCCAAGCCTATGCTCTATCCCCGCATGGAGGCCTCGTATCCACTTCCACCTTTCATTCTCCTTCCTCCACCTCTTTTTCTCGTTTCATCTCCATGGCATTGATGGCTCTCATGACATCACCAATGGAGAATCCACCTTCCGGTTCAACTGTTTCCTCCGTATGAACATCCTCATCATCCTCATCTTGAACCTCAGGAGGAACAATAGGTGGAGCCTCGCCAACATCGCATCCTCCTCAGCACATTGGTGTAATGCCACACACCATTTCCCCCTTCATGATCTTGCATTGCTCCACTAGACGCTGACCAAATCTAGAATTCCACGCCCTCTGAATCACCATTTGCTCATTGTCCATAGGAACACGAAAATACTCCAATATCCTTTGAACCAGATAGGCATATGGGAGTGCAAAGATTAGGCTTCGTTTGGCCTTCATCATCATCCAAGAAATGTAGTACCTCCAATTGACATTAATGGCATGCCGAATAGCCCACATGACAGTATGTCACCCTCCAACATCCTTGAATGATTGAAAGGTCGAGGGAATAAAATGTGAGTCATGACGTAGAAGAGGATGCGGCATCAATAGTCATCTGCCCACCGAAACGACAGTCTCCAAGGTCCTAGCCTCCCGGCCTCACGCACGCATCCTCCCGATTATATCCCGGGAAGGGTACAGTGGCGTAATCCCCGTCATACATATGAGTCTCCAATGCATCAAAGTTATATCCCAATAAGCTCCTCCAAAGAATCGAATCCACCACTATGTCACCTCCCGCAGACGCGAGACTCCGATGACTATCAACAAAGTTCATGTTATGGTAGAAAGCTCTCACCATAACCTCGAATAGGGACAAGTCATCTCCGCCAAGCCTCTCGATGGGCAAGATCCAACGTCGGCACTATCTCAAATCCCTCACGAGCAAAGAATGCTATGTCCAAGTGACTTTGGCTTGCGAGATGGGTCTCGTGGCAAAATTCGCAACGAATTTTTCGTGCTCTTCGACGTTGTTATCAAATAGATAACCGTAAGGGAGATCCACAACAGCTCCCGTTGTTGTGATTGTTGTGCCCTGAGGAGGATGCCCCGCGGCAAGCCCGTCGCTTAACCCGCCTCCCATGCTCGTTGCGGTGTTAGAAGGAGATTCTCTACGAGGCATGACGACAACAATAACCTACAACAACAACAACAACAACAACAACAACAACAACAAGTTAACAACATCCAGAGACAACTACAACCATCTATTCTCAACCATGGTCTATAAACTTATTTCAGCAAGATAAGTCTACAAAACTTATTTCAGTCTTAGTTTCAGATTTTCATGATTTTAGCAAACTCTAAAACATTGACTTACAGTGTACACAATGCAACAAAGCACATTTATGGGGAGAGCATCAATGCTATATACCCACACACATATCATATCACTTTCAAGGAATTGGACCACCAATCAATCAAGAATATATAGTTTTGCAAATAAATAAGAATGAAACAATACATCACTAGCAAGACTCATTTGGAATAGGGAATCCACCACACCCAACCACATATATTCAATCGAGACTCATTTAAATCACACACAACAACGAAATATGGGAGAAAACATAACCCAACGCACCAAAAACGCAAAAACGCAAAAAACAACCGTCGAAATTCAAAATGGAGATGAGAACATACCAAAAGTGACGCAAATGACACAAGAACAAGTTTTCTTCGCTACCCACCAACGGATTCAACAAGAATTTGGGGCAAAAACCGAGGGAGAGGTTAAGGGGAAGGTTTAATCGATTAGGGTGGGTGTGTGAGAGGAGGCGCGATTTGGGGTTTTTAAAAACCTTCTGCCGACATTTAGTCGACTAAACCATTTGGTTTAGTCGACTAAATGTCTGCATGGGCTTTTTTAAAACCTCGACCGGTTTAGTCGACTAAATTTTTGGTTTAGTCGACTAAATGTCTGGGCCATGGAAAAATTTTGCTCACCATTTAGTCGACTAAACCAAAAATTTAGTCGACTAAACAAAGTGCATTGGGAAATAGGTTTCTGACAGGGGCATTTTGGGAAATAGGTTTCAAACAGGGGCATTTTGGTAAATAGTTATTTAATAAGGGGCAAATTCAGAAATTAGCCTGACTAAAATGTTATTTTAGATCCGTGGGACTAAAATGGCATTTCTAAAATTGTGGAACTAAACTGTCATTTTTGAAATTGTGGCACTAAACTGTTATTTTCAGTTTTTATTATAATAATATATTAGTATTAAAATTTGTATATTTTTAATTATATGAAATTATAAGTTATAATTTTGATTATGTAGAGTTTTGGAAGAGTTATTAATGGTAAGTAAATTGGTTGTGGTAGATTGATTTTTGGCATGTATTTGAACTCTTGGATTAGGTAACCACTTTCACTTGTTATGTGTATTGATATGTTGTTTGTGAGTGCATTGTGAAATAATTATGAATATTTTAATAGAAATTTCATTGTTGAACCTTATTATTAGAAGCGTAAATATATGCATATATTTATATATGTATAAGAATTGAGAATTGAGATATTATAATATGTATACGAGAATTCTTTTAAGGGTTAAGGTGCATTTTACCAACGAACTATCAAGCTCAATAGTCTAGTTTTTGTTGAGCTATATGGATCAATGTTTTAAATTAAATGAAACTTAAGGACCTAATAAGATTATATTAACCCAATACATTAACTATTCATATGTTTGACCTATCTTATTGGAATCTAACATCTATTATGAAAACATATATAAACCTATCTTAAAATGAAAATATATTTACATAAACCTCTAATTATTTAAACATTTATATTATCTAATCGAAGGTATAATTTGTAATACCCTAAAATTTGACTTAGGGAAAATATCATAAATTAAGAAATAATACCTATTAAATAGGTGAATATGTAATATAAAATTTTTTAGGGGAAAATCTCTTGAAAATTAGAGTGCCAAAATGACGAAAATGCCCTTGTAGGACATAAATAACTTAGGAAAATTATGAAAAATCCTGAAAGGTAGTAAAATAATTATTAAAATTGAGAGAATATATTGTCTCTAATTTTTGTAATTTAATAAATTATAAGCTTGGAAGAATTGTAAAATAAAAATTATAAAGTATTTGGAGATCATAACTAACTCCATAATTGTTGATATTTTACATAGGAGATAAAATAGCTATGTTAGTTCTGATTTTGAGAGGAAGTAATTAGTTCTAAATAAGAAAATTATCAAAAAATAATAAGTGATTGATTAAATAATTATTGGATAATTATTTAAGCTTGAACAATGAAATAATTGTGATAAATTGTGTAGAACTCTATAATTAATGGTTTATGGCTAGAAAATTAGCATAAATATATTTTCTAATTAATTGGAAAATATTGAGAAAAAATAAATGAGATTAAGTAATTTTGAGCCTAAATACAAGTATGGACCAATAGGAAAAATTTTTTACAAAATTTTGTAAAAAAAAATTATTAAATTATATAATAATTAATTAAAAAATAAAATAAAAAATATATATAAAAAGTGTGTGTGAGGGGCCGACATCTTTGGGAGAAAAAAAAAGAAAAAAAGAAAATGAATAAAGGAAGAGTGTTATATTAAAACTCTTAATTAATAATTAATTAAAGTAAAAATAGAAAAGGTAAATAAACACCGATAGGAATTGGATCCTATCTAGAGAACCAGGAACAAGATTTCTAAAGTCAGTAAAGAATATGAAAGAGTGGATTTTTATCTTGAAATAGACTGTTCGAGAGGTTAATTAGAGATCGGTGGAGCATTTTGATAATAAGACGAAATAGGGTAATGTGTGAAAAGGCGAGATAGTCATGCATTTAGGATTTGAAGGAAATAAATCATAACTCAACATCGGGAATGAGTTGAGAATTTCCTGGACATATTTGGAATCGTGGATTTTTGTCCAGAGGTTGATGTTTTCGAAAGTTCGTTCCGTAGACCGAGCACGTTTTTAAACTTCGGTGAACCGTTGGAACCCTAAATGGAATCAAAAATTAAGTTAACCTAGATACTTTTGAAGAGAGAAGGTCTTCAAAGTTGTGATTTCAGATTTCTAAGATTTTACAAGATTACGCGATTAGACACCAAACAGGAAACTTTATCGGATAAAGCTCATAAAGCAATAGCATGACATCATCTTTGATGATGCAAAATTTGTGCCAACTAAGGGGAGGTCGGCATGCAGGTTTGAGGGTGGAGAATGAAGCAAAAATTCCATGGTTTAAAATGGAAGGAAAATTACCAAGTTTGCAAGGGAAAATTACCAAGTTGGACCTAAAATTCTTCTATAAATAGAGGCCTTTGCCTCTTCATTCTTCACACCATTCTCTTAAGAATTTCAAAACATAGAGAGAGGTTTTAGAGAGAAGCTGCGGGGAAAAGTTGTAGCGAAGCTCAGGTAAATTCTTCGATGCTTAAGCTTTCGTAGTTCTTTCAGTAGATAGAGTAGAAATGCTAGAATAGTCTCTAATCTTCCAAGTATGATTAGATATCATATGATAGGGGTATTTTAGTCATTATTTCGAAAATCATGATGGGGTCTGAGTTATGGAAAATTTTGGAAGATTAGAGTTAAAATAGCGGCTCGGCGAAATTCCGCTCGATTAGGGCATCAGGGGTCAAAATGGTAATTTTTACCTAAAATGCTCCGTTATGATGTAAATCATTAATTAATATGGTTTATATTTCTGAAAATTATGTTGGAGTAGAAGTTATGTTGAAATTTTGGAAGATTAGGGTCAAATGTAGCGGTCTTTGGTGAAATTCCTACTGATTAGGGGGCTTGGGGTAAAATAGTCATTTTGACTAAAAATGTTCGTCATAATGATAGATCCTTAACAAGTACGTTGTTATGTTGATAGGATATCCACGATTCACGTTCGACTCTACCGTCGTTCCGTATACCCACGTATACCAAATTTCGTCAACGAATGTACGTTGCGCGTACTAGGAACACTAACTCCGATATTTATGGTATGTGTGTATATTGTTTGGTGTATTGTATGAGTAGAGTTGTTATGTTTTTTGAGTATATAGTGTTGTTAGAGGATGATTGAACATATGCATGCACCGGGAGTGGTATATCCGTGTTCATTGGGAGTGGTATGTCTGATTCACTAGAGTGGTATATCTCGCATTCGCTTGGGAGCGGTACATTCCGTTGGTTAGGGGTGATTCGTTTGTTGTGTTTATATCTTGTATATGTAAATATGAGGTTAACAGTTACTCCAGGGTTCGATGCATGGACTCACCCTTAACATAGCATCGTTCAGGAGGACCAAGGACCAGGAGAGAGGAAAGCAACGAGGAGTTCAAGGTTCCGTCTCAAGACTTTCCGATGTTGTACTTTACTTTTTGAAAACTCTACGGTTACTATACCGTTTCGTAATTAGCCGACTTACGGCATTTGAAATACAAGTATCGCTTACTCAATTTCTCCGTTGTTCTACTCGATGATTTGAAAGATACTCCGATGAAAAAAAAATTATCTCTTGCGTTTTGAAAAGTTGGGATGTTACATAATTCCTTTTGAGACTTAGAAAGCGAGTTTTCACATCTATGAATAAGTGTGCTTCTCAAGATTTGAACTTGTATGCTTCTTCTTATATGGTGAGGTTGCTTATAGAGGTGGAAATAGGCTACACTTTATGTAAATAGCCCGGAATTACAATAGAGATCCAAAGCTTGGGCTAGGGCTAGAGTCTATATGTAGACTTTTTTAGACACGAACTTAGACCTTCAAAAGATCCGAAGTCTATTTAAAGGCCTATTTAAAATGTAAACCTTTAAAGCCTATGCCTCCAAATTCATATATATAACCATTTATGCTTATTTACAATCCAACATTATATCTTAAAATCTTAAAATCCATTCTCCTTGTAAAATTAGGGCTTAGTAAGGAAAGAGAAGAATGTCTAGTGAAAACAATTGTCCAAGCAAATAGGAATAAGAAAAAATAATCGTTTGTTAACTAATGATATATATTTTCTAAAATCGATCAAGCATAACAAACAAGTATATAAAATTAGATTTTACTTCTTTTACTTCTCCCATATAATTGGGACAAACTCCTCATACTAAGATTTTAATTTTTCACTTGATACTAAAACTCATAGCAATAATTATGCTTTAGTAGTTGATGAAATTCAAGGGAGATAGAGTGAGTTAGCGTTGCCATCTCCAACGATTGAAGAAAAGAGAGGTAGGGGTGAATGATTGATGTTAAAGCAAGGATATATTGAGTGTAATAATGATGGGATGTGAAACTTAGAGTTAATGTTAAGTTGGTAAATTTATAAATAATTTATAAATTTATGTAGATGATATTATATATATTTATATAATAGTATAAATAAATAAATAAAATAAATAGGCCAAACTCAGGACTTGTAGGCTAAACCTTATGAAAATATGACTGGTTTGTTTATCTAAATAGACATGAGCTTAATCTATTTACTAAATAGACCATGCTAGGCTTTATGAAGATTGGTCATAGGCCCTCAAGGGTCTAACCTATTTCACCCTAACCGCTTACCACCTTAACAACGTCTCTTATATTTTTCAAATTTCAAATGAAAAACCTAATAAATATATATAACTGAATGTGACAAGATATATGATTGTATGGGAGTGATGAAATCTTAAACATAAAATTAATTTTAATATTTTTTGAAAAATACTAAAAATAAGTATTATATATATATATTAAATTCTTAGATATGACTTTTGTCGGAGTCTTTGTCAACAATTAAAATCAATAAAATTTAAATTTCCATACTCTTTTATGCTTTTCTTCCGCTCGATACTTGATTAATTAGTTTAGGGATGTCGGTCGTACGAGGTTAAGATGCACGCGGCTAGCGTAGGAGGGGGAATTCAATTCTCATCTAAAATCTTAGTTTGGGTAACATTTGCGTATGGGGTATTTTCTTTTTACTTTTAGAGTAAATATTCTTTTGGTCCTCGACAAAAATACGGATCCTATTTTTGTCCTTATAAAAAAAAATCGACTTATTCGTCCTTTTTAAGGACTAAAATGATATTTTGAAAATTTTTAGGAATCAAAATGTCAATCAATCGACCCTTATTTGTCTTTTTTATGGATTAAAAATGACTTTTTTTTGTAAGGGACCAAAAATGGGGATCACGTTTTCTTTCGAGAGATCGAGAAAATGTATTTACTTATTTTTTATCACTCAAATTCTTGGCTCCACCTCGGTTCATGTTCATGCTCGGTATCTTTTTCTATAAACAGTGGTGGATTGAAAATGCGGGAGGAATTAGAATCATTTGCAAATGTTAAACTTCATAGAAATAAGGGTCTAAATTTGATTCGTTCTGGGATTATGAATTATTATTAAACTTTATTTTTTTATGGGGTTCTATAGTTTTTCTCTCATTTAGATTTTTGGTTTTTTTTTTTTTTTTTTGGCATAAGCATTTGTTGGCTTTCATTCTTAGGCATTGTAGTTACTTCATTTGCTAGATATTAAAATATTGGATAAAATTTAGATCAAGTTGTTTATATAGTAAAATTCATAGGTGAATTTATAAGCACACATGCACATTTCAAGTACTAACAATAATAAAATAACAAGTTTCTATATTAAAATTTACAAAACCTAATTTTAATAATTAAACATAGCAAAATAATAAGTGTTGATATAAAAATATGTAAAAAGTCAATGAAAATTTACAAAACCTAATTTTAATAAGTAATAATAACAAAACAAGTATTTATATGAAAAGTTACATATCCTACTTTACATTATAAGAGCTTATGTAAGAATTTATAATTGTTCATCAATGAATTTATAATTGCTTATACGCATTTTAACAACTAATAATAGTAACCGATGTAATTGAAATACTTCACAAGAAACTTGACTTGTTCTAAAATATTATACATTTATTTTATATATATGTGTGTATGATGTCTGTAATTTTTAATTTATGGCATTTGTTTTATGATACTTATAAACTAAAATTATTTTTTAAAACAATAGTAAAATAACAAGTGTTTATATATGAAACTTTATAAATCCAAATTTTAATAACCTATCATAGTAAAATGACAATTGTTCATAAGAAATTTTATAAATTCTAATTTGCATTATAAGAATTAAGCGTTGATGTAAAAATTTATAAGTATTCATGGGTAAATTTACAATCATATACCCATTTTAACAAGAACAGCAAGTGTGATTGAAAAACGTCACCTAATGAATATAAACAACATGGTCTTATTTTTGTTCTAAAATATTATACATTATGCATGTATATACGTAGTGATGTCTTTAATTTTTTTTTTTTGCAAGTGTTTTATAATACTATAATAAATTAAATTAGAATAAATTAAAAAACATACAATTTGATACACGATTAAAAAGTTGACCAAAAGGTCAAGACTTCATTTAAGAATTTCACACCCATAGTATATATGTAACATGGAACGGTATAAGTAAAAACTATAGGTGGCATGATTATGGATGTGATGGAGGGAGATTTGAGTAAATAATGGTGGGCTGTTTTGGATGGAATTGGATTCGCCCACTGCTCGCTAGCATTCACTTACGGTCTACATCGCGCTAGCATTCACTTACGGTCCATTGCGCAAAAAACAACATGCATCCTTTTTTTTTTTAAACAAATATTTCATGATACTGTAATTACTAAAAAGATACTTCAAGATACTGACTCGCACTGAAAAAATACAAAAAAATCTTGAAAAATATTTCAAAGTTATCATATGGTACTTCAAAAATACTTAGTGATACTTGTAACATCCCATTTTGAAACGCGAATTTTTTTTTTTTAAAAAAAAATCAGAGTAGAGCAATAGAGCGAAAGAGTAATCGGTTCATAGCCAAAACATCAACCATTGTGTAACATTGTATAGATTACAGTAGTCCTAAGGTTTAGAAAGGAAATAGAGGAATAACAGAATAATAGAATAACAGAAAACGATAAGATAAAGATAGTCTTCAGCTGCACGCCTACTCTGGGTACTTGCCTCGATCCCCGATCCGTGGTCCTCCTGACCCTGAAGCACGCCGAGATTCAATTCATCATATTGAATCTCAGGTAACGGTTAACCTCATACACAAACAATACAGTACGCATACAATAGATGCATGATCATTATGCCGACAAAACATAAGGACAAAAGCAATATGTAAAGCCCCATAAGGTAAAACATTAACAATAACAGCCTGCACTATTCACCGGCCACGATACTCACTCGTGTCCTCGGCTAGGAAAACGGAACGGCGTTACGAAAACTATAACCCGTATAACTGTCTGTATAACGGTCTACGGACATATCATTGACATATAAGTATTTAAGATGTGCAAGATTAGTGTTACAAAGACGCGTCCGTACCTTCGTTTGCGACGTTAGGTACCACCGTGGAAAACGTACTTTTACTAAAACGTGAACTTCAAACATGTTCGTTCGTCGGACAAACGTGACGGCAGCAAATCAGATATTCGATATCCTATAAGAATAATATCACCTTTATTAGTGATTTGACACTATAATCGGCATTTTAGGTAAAAATTACCATTTTGCCCTTCTACCCCAATCGGCTGAATTCGCCAAGATTCGTTACTCGACAAATTTTCTTCCCGAAATTTTGCCAGAACTTCGACGCAACTATGATTTTCGAAAATAATGACTAAAATAGCCCTCCCATATGATACCCAATCATACTTGAAAATTTAAAGGCTATTCTAGCATTACTACCCCTAGTTTTGAAAGAGCTATAAAAGCTTCAACTTTTCGTGTACTCGATCCCTACCAAGTTTTTACCTCGTCAGCATTTTTCAATGCAATGAGGCCTAAAAACAATAGTAGGAATCTCATTCCCTACTTACTAAAACTATCTAACAATTCTACTAACTACCGAACTAAAAACTAAAGACTAAAGACCGAAAGACTTACCCGTTGAAGACTTCTGCAGAACTTCCCCCAGCTTCTCTCTTCTTTCTCTCCCTAGAATTCGGCCAAGGCAAGAAATAAATGGTGTGAAGAATTCTCAAGGGCAAGCATCCTATTTATAGAATTTTGGAGGGACAAGGTTGGAATTTTTGAAGTTGTTTTCACTTTTTATGTCCAACTTTTCCACAAGGTTTTTGCCCCTCATTTTTCCCTCTTGGCCGACCTCCAAGGGTGATGTGGCAGCCTCCCATTGGTCCAAAATGGTGACTTGGCTTGCTTTATGCCCTAGTCTAACCGTTTTCCCCGAACGGTACCCGATTCGCGTGATTTCGGAGAAATCTCAAAATTCTGGATTTACAACTTTGAAACCATTTCCTCACTTACTAGAAATGTCCAAATTAACCTAAATTTTGATCCCATACAGGGCTCCAACAGTCCAGTTGAAGTTTTCTCGAACAACGTGTCCGAACGCGTCCGTGTCGAAACTCGTTTTGAACCATCAATCTCTTGAAAAATTCACTGATTCCAAATATGTCCATATAAATTCAAACTCATTCCTAGATATTGAGTTAGAATTTATTTTCTTCATTCCCAAAAATATGCCTATATGCATTTTTCCCTATTTTGTTTTATTAGGAAAATGCACTAACGGCTTCAGAATTTACTTCCGAAGAGGTCACTTGAAGGTAAAAACTCACTGATCAATATTTTACCTTGACCTTGGCATTCCTATTCCTAGATCTCTAGATAGGATCCGTTTCCTAATTTTAAAATTACTATTCACATTTTTTTACTTTAATTAATTATATTAATATTTTAATATGCAACTTGCCAACTTGCTTCTTATTTCATTTTTCATTTTATTTTTATTTTTCTTGGGGAAATTCGGCTGGCCCCCTTTTTATTTTAATAAATATATATTTTTTATTTAATTAATTATTTAATGCTTTATTTATTTAACTTTTCCAAAAATTCCACCAAAATTACCTAATTGGTCAATTCTTGTATTTAGGCTTAAAAATACCTAAACTTAACTATTTTTCACAAAATTTCCAATTAATTAGTAAATATATTTTTACTAATATTCAACTAATTTCCACTAATTTTTGAGCTTCCCATAATTATTACTGAATTTCCTTTGCTTATGCTTAAGTAATTAGCTCAATATTACCTAATTACTCTTTTATCACTTGTTGATAATTTTCTTAATCAAAATGCCTCATTACCTTCATATTCTTGCATTAACCTTAGTATTTCCATGCCTCTTACATTATTCTATAATTTGTAAGGGTATTTTGGTCCTTTATTACTTTTGGCACATTCTTGTACAATTTCTCCAATTTCATAATTTATTAAATTACCATAATTAGAGATAATATACCCTTCTAACTCACTTTGTTATTTAAATACCTTTTAGGATTTTTCCATAAATTTTCTAAGTTATTTATGTCCCTTAGGGGCATTTTGGTCATTTTGGCACTTTGGCCCTAAATTTCCCTGATTTCCTACAGAATTTAACTTAGACTAATAGGCTAAATTCACACAAGTCTCGGAGACATTAATTTCACTTATCGAAATATCCATTTTATTCATAATATTCCGTATAATAAAATCCGGTATTACATTTCTCCCCCTTACACAAAATTTCGCCTCGAAATTTAATCTATCTTAACTAAACTTCGGGCCATGAACTCTGGGTACTTCTCCTTCATGTCATTTTCGGTTTCCCAGGTCGCTTCTTCGGGTGACAAACCCTTCCAAACCACCTTCACAATCAAAATAGTCTTGTTTCTGAGCCGTTTCTCTTTGTGATCGATGATCTGCTCCGGCTCGACTATGAAGGTATTATCATGCCGTACTTCAACATCCTCGTATTCGATGACATGATCACCGTCTCGGTTGGTACTTCTTCAATTGCGACACGTGGAAAACGTCGTGGAGATTACTCAGTTCGGGGTAAAGCTATCTCGATAAGCTTCTCCTCTCTTAGCCAAGATTTCAAAAGGTCCTACGTATCGTGGACTCAGTTTCTTCCTCTTAAGCGTTCTGCCGACACTGGTTACTGGAGATAATTTCAGGAATACATGGTTGCCGACATAGAACGTCAAAGGTCTCCTTCTTTTGTTCTTTCGCATTGACCGTCGGTTTGAGGGTGATAAGCCGAATCGAACCTTAGCTTAGTCCCCATACCTTCATGTAACACTTGCCGAGAACGGGATTTGAATCGTGTATCACGATCAGAGACAATGCTCTTAGGAACACCATGTAATCTCACTATCTCTTTGATATAAATCTTCGCCAATCGTTCCGGAGAATAGTGAATACCGATGGGAATAAAGTGTGCCGACTTGGTTAATCTGTCAACAACTACCCAAATTGTATCATGATTTCGATTTTGGGCAGACCTACCACAAAATCCATGGTTATGTTCTCCCATTTCCATTCCTAGACTCTAGTCCTTGCAAAAGACCAGGGGTCGACGGTGTTCAATCTTTACTTTCGACAGTGTCAAGCATTTGGCCACGATTCTCGCAACGTCTTTCTTCATCCCGGCCACCAAAGTTCGGATTTCATACTGTACATTTTGACCATGCCTCGGATGTAGAGTATACTTACTCTTATGAGCCTCATCCATTATTGTCCGCCTTCAATTCATCAATTGGCGTATGTAGATTCGCCGCTATACCGACCAAACCACTAAGTGATAGGTCATAGTCTTGGGTCTCACTCGAGTGATCTTCTCACGTATCTCTTTTGCCCAATCATCTTGCTTCTGAGCTTTCTCCACTTCATCTCTCAGATCGTACTCCCCTTGACTCGCAAGAAGTGTAGCAAGATAGGCATCACCGGTGCGTGCGCGACCCATGCAGATTTGGTTGGATAGATTCAGTCTCTCGAAATCCTCTAGCAGTTTCTCGCTCCGTATCATCATGTATGATACCTGCACCGTCTTTCTACTAAGAGCATCAAGAACAACGTTTGCTTTACCTTGGATGGTACTTGATCTCCGTGGTGTAATCTTTAATCGCTCCATCCAACGATGTTGTCTCATGTTGAGTTCTCGTTGATCGAACAAGTATTTTAGACTCTTGTGGTCAAAATACACTTCTACTAAGCACTCCGTACGGGTAATGCCTCCATATCTTCAAAGCGAACACGATAGCCGCCACTCTAGATCGTGTGTAGGATAATTCAACTCGTGAGGCTTCACCGACGAGAGGCATAGGCCACCACCCCGCCTCCCGCCGCATTAGGACACATCCCAATCCTTGCCCACCGGCATCACTGTAGACAACATAGGTCTCATCTCGGATCGGGGATAATTAACACCTGTGCCGTAGTCAACCTCTCCTCGTACTGAAAGCTCTCCTCACAATCATCACCCCAAACAAAGGGTTGATTCTTCCTCGTAAGCTTTGTCAATGGTAGGGCAAGACGCGAGAAATCCCGTATCAATCTGCGGTAGTATCCCGCCAGACCAAGAAAACAATGGATCTCCGTCGCGCCTCTCGGCCGTTTCCGGCCCGTAATCGCTTCTACTTTGCTTGGATCAACCGCAACTCCGCCGCTAGATATAATATGGCCCGAAATTTAACTTCCTAATTCGAAATTCGCATTTTCTCAGTTTAGCATATAGTTGCTTCTCCCTGAGTATGCCTAACACCTTTCGCAGATGTTCTTTGTGCTCTTCTTTGCTCTTGGAATATATCAAAATGTCGTCGATGAACACCACCACAAATTGGTCTAGGTGTTGCCTAAGATACGGTTCATATAATCCATGAATACCGCAGTGCATTTGTCAATCCGAAGGGCATCACAAGGAATTCATAATGCCCGTATCCGGTTCTCAAAGATGTCTTGGGAACATCGCCATCCTTAACTCGCAACTGATGGTATCCCGAACGCAAGTCAATTTTTGAAAAGACTGTGGAACTGCATAACCGATCCAAAAGATCATCAATCCGGGAAGTGGGTACTTATTTTTACGGTTACTTTGTTGAGCTCGCGGTAATCGATGCAGAGTCGGAAACTTCCATCTTTCTTCTTTACAAAGAGTACTGGGCTCCCACGGTGAAACGCTAGGTCGAACGAACCCCTTCTTCAAAATCTCTTCCAATTGCTTCTTCAACTCCTGCATTTCGTTAGAGCCATTCGATACGGCGCTTTGATATTGATCCTATGCCGTGCATCAAGTCAATATTGAACTCCACTTCTCGGATAGGAGGTAACTCGGTGAGATCCTCCGAAATACATCGAAAATTCATTCACCACAGTGGATATTCCGGAGTGAAAGGTCACTTCTACTTTGACGTAAAAGAATACCATGAAAGCATGACATCCTTGCTTCACGCACCGATCGCCTTCGTAGCGGAGAGAAAGTTCGTGCTCACTTCAACCTTGTCTCCCGCAAATGATATCTCCTTTTGCCACAATCAATCATTGCGCCGCTGGCCGTTAACCGCCCGCATCAATATGACGTCAATGCCGTGAAGAGGTAGACGGATAAGATCCACTTTAGAAACTCGTCCATCCACGTTAGTAGTACAATTCATACATGCATCGGTTAAAGACTTTACACCCAACGGTGTAGATACAACAAGATCAAATGGTAATCTACAGCATGCAATCCTAAACGACTTGCACAATCATGGGAAATAAACGAGTGACTAGCACCCGAGTCATACAATGCTTCAAGTAGATTTCCATTGAGATAGATGGTACCTTGAACCATCTCTCGGGACTTCTTGGCCTCTGTGTTTGTCAATGCAAAGATTCGGCCGCTTTGAGGTCTCGCCTCGCAGCCTTCTCGGGCAATCCCGCTAATGTGTCCAGCTTCGACACCAAGCGGACTTGTTTCCCATCACGCTTGGCTCCCGGATGGTACTTCTTACATTTCGACACGTCTGGGATCCCCGCCGTTTGAGACTATACTTGTTGGTAGGGTCTCTTGTTTCCACCTCGATTTTCGCTCCAAGGCGCTTTTCTCTTCGTGAGGCACCTCCGCAGTTTGATCCACCGCGATTTATATTGTTACCTTCCTGGCCTCGGGTCTTGCGCAGCTTCCTTTAAGTTGCGCTCCGTCATCCCGCAGATTCTACCGCTTGGGCCATTCTTGGAAATTGATGAGATACTAACCTTGCCCTTATATCGTACTTCAATCCTAAGCATTAGTCGGTTAGCCTTCCAGCTCTCATTCTTGTAGATTTTTAGGTATGATGAATACCGTGACAGTTGGTAAACGGCGAAGTAGTCGTCAAATGACTCTTCAGCTCCTTGCTTGATCTGCAGGAATTCTTCTTCTTTAATTACCTGTGTTGATGGAGGAAAGTACTGTTCATTGAACTGCTCAAGGAACATATCCCACGTAACAGGACTGGGCAGGGTTGTGGAAACACTCTTCCACCACCTGTGGGCATCTCCCTCAAGCTTGTAAATTGCTAGCTGGGCCATCCATCAATCGAACTCTTTGTTCTTGTAGAGTTCTACGCATTTCTTCAATTTCGTCACGTCCGGTTGATTTGGTCCATCGTTTCGTTCATCCCGAGGTCGCCCGCCTCCTCCTCTACCTCGGCCTCGACCACGGCCTCGCCTCTTCCTCTTGGTGCACCAAGACCTCTTAAGATTTCCATGTTTTAATTCCTTTAAATGATTATGACAGAATATGTAAACATCAGAAATGGCACAACAATTTGCACACCAAACATATATTCACATATATTCATTTCATAAGGTTAATACATATCAGTCGTTCTAATCCTAATACAAGTCATACTGTACAATCTCCTTATTCAAACGTATTTACAATCTTCCAAAGTACTTGGAGACACAAACTAAACTTTCTAGTTTCTACAATCCACAGCTTCCTTGTACTGACGCTTTCCTCTTACATGTACAGGCGAACCATACTCTTTAAGTAATGGAGGTGAATACTAACACCTAGAATGGGTCCGTCATCTAGCAGTTCGTTGATAAATCTTGCCCAAAAGCGGGTACAGGGAAAGAAATACAGAGTGGACCGAATCCAATCTGCAGGTGAATGTTGGTCACAGATGCCTTGATAACTCTTGATCGACTTAGAACACCGATATTTGCCTTGAACGGTTACGGTGTAGTTCCCACTTCAACAAGATAGTGCTCCAAACGAATGATTAACGGGTGTTATCGTCTAAGACGTAATGGTAGTCTTCGTGTTCGGCTTCCTCATCATCAAGAAGTTGGATGTCGTGGTAGTCGGTTGTCATCAACCGAGGAGCCGGGTTGAGTTGGTAGGGCTTCCTGGATCGCCTTGGTCCTCAATCTCCGTGTCGCTCAGTTTGAGATTAGGAGAATCAGTTCGAGTTCCCTACAGCAGGTGATAGGAGGGTTCCGATTCACCGAGATAGTGACTAGGAATTGTGGGGTCTCGTATACTCATGGTTTGGATCCCAAGGAAAATATTCATCGTGATCTGGACTCTGTGGTATAACAGTTCGTAATGGTTTTCGAACTCGAGCTCATCCAGCTTTTGCGTTGTAGGAATCTCGACTCTTCTTCGATGGGATCTTCTTCCGTAGTCGGTGGAAATGGGTTATTCGAGGGTTCGGGTGCCGAAGGAGGAATGGATCTCCTGGGCAGACGCCTCCGCATTCCGTAATAACCGTAGAATGGATCTAAGACGGGCTCTTCGTCCCCGTTCATCTCTACACATTACACCAATGGCCTTATCAATACTCGTTTTCAAAAATGTGCTCAAAGTTAAAAGGCTTAAGAACCTAACTCCGTTATCCGAACAGAATGGCCTGTAAGTGTCTACCATGGGGCCTCACCGGATTAGCAGTGACTTATGGCACACCCACGTAGACTAGCCTTGCCTTCGGCACCAAACTGTCCGTGGTAACATAGTTAAATACTTGCCAGAATTTCATGCTCTGATACCATAAATGTAACATCCCATTTTGAAACGCGAATTTTTTTTTTTTTTTAAAATCAGAGTAGAGCAATAGAGCGAAAGAGTAATCGGTTCATAGCCAAAACATCAACCATTGTGTAACATTATATAGATTACAGTAGTCCTAAGGTTTAGAAAGGAAATAGCGGAATAATAGAGTAACAGAAATAACAGAAAACGTTAAGATAAAGATAGTCTTCACCGCACGCCTACCTGTGTACTTGCCTCGATCTCGATCCGTGGTCCTCCCGACTGAAGCTACAAACAGATTCAATTCATCATATTGAATCTCGTAAACAGTTAACCTCATACCCAAACAATACAAGATATACGTGACAATGTATATTTCTAGAGCTAATACAACAAGATATCATAAGCATACAATAGATGCATGATCATTATGCCGACAAAACATAAACACAAATCAATATGTAAAGCCCCATAAGGTAAAACATTAACAATAATAGCTGAGCACTATTCACCAAAGCCACGATACTCACTCGTGTCCCTCGCCGCTAGGAAAACGGAATCTGGCGTTACCAAAACTATAACCCGTATAACTGTCTGTATAATGGTCTACGAACATATCACTGACATATAAGTATTTAAGATGTGCAAGATTAGTGTTACAGTACGCGTCCGTACCTTCGTTTGCGACGTTAGGTACCACTGGCGAAAACGTACTTTTACTAAAAACGTGAACTTCAAACAATGTTCGTCGGACAACATGTGACAAAGAAAGAAATCAGATATTCTGATATCCTATAAGAATAATATCACCTTTATTAGTGATTTGACACTATAATCGGCATTTTAGGTAAAAATTACCATTTTGCCCTTCTACCCCAATCGGCGGAATTTCGCCAAAGATTTCGTTACTCCGACAAATTTTCTTCCCGAAATTTTGCCGTAACTTCGACGAAACTATGTTTTTCGAAAATAATGACTAAAATAGCCCTCCCATATGATACCCAATCATACTTGAAAATTTAAAGGCTATTCTAGCATTACTACCCCTAGTTTTGAAAGAGCTATAAAAGCTTCAACTTTTCGTACTCGATCCCTACCAAGTTTTTACCTCGTCGGGCATTTTTCAATGCAATGAGGCCTAAAAACAATAGTAGGAATCTTATTCCCTACTTACTAAAACTATCTAACAATTCTACTAACTACCGAACTAAAAACTAAAGACTAAAGACCGAAAGACTTACCCGTTGAAGACTTTCATAACTTCCCCGAGCTTCTCTCTCTTCTTTCTCTCCCTAGAATTCGGCCAAGGCAAGAAAGAAATGGTGTGAAGAATTCTCAAGGGCAAGCATCCTATTTATAGAGTTTTGGAGGGACAAGGTTGGAATTTTTGAAGTTGTTTTCACTTTTATGTCCAACTTTTCCACAAGGTTTTTGCCCCTCATTTTTCCCTCTTGGCCGACCTCCAAGGGTGATGTGGCAGCCTCCCATTGGTCCAAAATGGTGACTTGGCTTGCTTTATGCCCTAGTCTATCAGCTTTTCCCGACCAGCACTCGATTCGCGTGATTTCGGAGAAATCTCAAAATTCTGGATTTACAACTTGAAACCATTTCCTCACTTACTAGAAATGTCCAAATTAACCTAAATTTTGATCCCATACAGGGCTCCAATAGTCCAGCTTGAAGTTTTCTCAAAACGTGTCCGAACGCGTCCGTGTCGAAACTCGTTTGAACCATCAATCTCTTCAAAAAAATTCACTGATTCCAAATATGTCCATATAAATTCAAACCCATTCCTAGATATTGAGTTAGAATTTATTTTCTTCATTCCCAAAAATATGCCTATATGCATTTTTCCCTATTTTGTTTTATTAGGAAAATGCACAAACGGCCAAAAATTTCCAATTAATTAGTAAATATATTTTTACTAATATTCAACTAATTTCCACTAATTTTTTAGCTTCCCATAATTATTACTGAATTTCCTTTGCTTATGCTTAAGTAATTAGCTCAATATTACCTAATTACTCTTTTATCACTTGTTGATAATTTTCTTAATCAAAATGCCTCATTACCTTCATATTCTTGCATTAACCTTAGTATTTCCATGCCTCTTACATTATTCTATAATTTGTAAGGGTATTTTGGTCCTTTATTACTTTTGGCACATTCTTGTACAATTTCTCCAATTTCATAATTTATTAAATTACCATAATTAGAGATAATATACCCTTCTAACTCACTTTGTTATTTAAATACCTTTTAGGATTTTTCCATAAATTTTCTAAGTTATTTATGTCCCTTAGGGGCATTTTGGTCATTTTGGCACTTTGGCCCTAAATTTCCCTGATTTCCTACATAATTTAACTTAGACTAATAGGCTAAATTCACACAAGTCCGGAGACATTAATTTCACTTATCGAAATATCCATTTTATTCATAATATTCCGTATAATAAAATCCGGTATTACAATACCGACTGAGGATACTGGCTGGTACTGAAAATATACTTAATGATCTTGAAAAATTATTTTAGGATGCTAACGGGCACTTCATAATCTTGAAAAATTATTTTAGGATGTTGAAAACATATTTCAAGGTCTTGACTTGTCTTGGAAAAAATACTTCGTGATGTTGATCGAGGATATCGGTTGGTATCAAAAATACTTAATGATCTTGAAAAATTATTTCAGATCTGAAATAATTTTTCAAGATCATTAAGTATTTTCTCAGTACCATCCTCAATCAGGATCCTCAAGTATTTTTTCAAGCATCACCAAGACTTGAAATATTTTTTCAACATCCTAAAATAATTTTTCAAGATCATAATGTATTTTTTCAGTACCGGTCAGTATCCTAAAGTATCTTTTTAGTAACTATAGATCCGAAATATTTGTTAAAAAAACAAAAAGAGGGATTAGTGTTGTTTTTTGCACAATGGACCGGAAGTGAACGCTAATGGCGGACTGAATCCAATTCCGTTTTGGATATGGGTATGTGATGCGAATGTGATGAGGTGACCAAAGGGCTGCTTTTGTAGTGGTGGACGTTTTTGTGATCTAGACACAATAAGGTTATGTTCTAGAAGCAACCTGAGGCATTCTATCTTATT
The DNA here is from genome assembly GCA_025563575.1 of Acacia pycnantha. NCBI lineage: Eukaryota > Viridiplantae > Streptophyta > Magnoliopsida > Fabales > Fabaceae > Acacia > Acacia pycnantha. The sequence continues at coordinate 127,423 of JAMWYP010000427.1, read as the reverse complement.
TTCTACCCTTTTGGTTCAAAATTTTAAGTCACCCTTAACCATATACATCTTCTTGAAAGATAGATTCATTAGGGAGTTAATATTATTATTAGTACTTATAGCTTGATCAGATTTTTTATTTTGGTTTCTATTGTTTCAAATCGTTGAACCCCTATAATTTTATAAAAACTTTGTTAATATTTGAGTGTAAGAACTAAAATCAAAACTTACTATTTCATTAAAAATATAGGGAGCCACCGTTAAAGTCAGGCCAAATCCTTATGAAACAATATATAGAGATCAAAAGCAACAATTAGAAACTATATAAAATAAAACCAAGAGTTAATCAAAATATAAGGATGAACTGAGATTAACCCTTAATTTGCTGATCTATAGTAAAAAAAAAAAAAAAAAAAAAAGTGAAGGCCATGACGATTGATGTTGAGAAAAGCAGCAAAGGTAAAGATGTCTCAAAGGGACTCCTAGTATTAATTAAGTTTCAATCAAGATAGGCATGGTGGGTTTCATATTCTCTAATAAGTTCCTATTGCCTTGGAGCAAAACAATTACTTCAGACATTGATGGCCTTAATTCAGTAGATGCTTGGGTGCAAAGCAGACCAATCTCTATTATCTTCTTCACTTCTTCTGTTTCATACTCATTAAGGTCCAAGGTATCGTCCGCCAACTCTATGTGTAAGCCTCTCTCATATAGCTTCCAAGCCTATCAAGTGAATTACAGGGAAATTGAACAATAAGAAGGGCAAACAAGACAAAGCAAAACTTTGTCAGGTTAAAGCAGTCCCTGCACTCAAACTTTTTCACCAAATGAGATTTGTTATTTTTAATTAAAAATTTTCTTACTGTTTGAAGAAGGAATGCGCCTTCACGATCACTATTTATATTCAGTTCATTGCTCCGTTCACCAGTGATAATTTCTAGGACTACAACGCCATAGCTATAAATATCAGCTTTTTCTGATAATTGACCGTGAATTGCATATTCTGGTGCTGTGTATCCTCTGCAAAATATATAATGCTTATGTTATAGTTGAGGGATCAAATTGCAGGAACAATATTTTGAATATGAGTGTTGCATAGAGTGTGTGTCATCGGTATAAATTCTTATAATATCACAAAACTGCAATCATATTGACTTACAATGTTCCAGCAAATTTTGTGGTAAGGTGAGATTTTTCTTCAGGTAAAACCCTTGCTAAGCCAAAATCAGCAATTTTTGGTTGAAGATCATCATCTAAGAGAATGTTGTTAGTCTTTATATCTCTATGTATGATACGAACATCAAATTCTTCATGTAGATAAGCCAAACCCCTTGCTGTTCCTAAGATTATATCATACCGTTGCTTCCAACCGAGAGAACCTCTATTCTTACCTATTTTACAGATTTGCACACTTTAAAGGATTGAGGAAAAGGATCAATAACATTATTTATTAAAAAGAAGTTTCGATAAGGCATTTCCATATGTTTGTTATTTTTTCTCACAGAAATATATTTGTTTATTGAGTTCTTGAGAGAAATTATGACATGTGAAAGAATTGTTGCAAGAGGAGGAGTCAGTGATATGTTCTTTAGTCGAAAATATGGCCGCATGTCATAATTTTATAAAGAAACTCAATAGCTGAAGATTAAATAACTATATATAAGCTTTGTTGGCTGATAAAACATACCAAATAAAAATTTATCAAGACTGGTGTTTTTCATATATTCATAAATAAGAATTCTCTCATTGCCTTCACTGCAACATCCAAGTAGGCGAATGAGATTCCGATGATGAACATTGCTTATGAGCTTCACTTCACTTTCAAATTCTTTATCCACCTTCTTAGACTGGCGTAAAGTTAATTTCTTCACAGCAACTAATTTTCCATTCTTCAAAGTACCCTATTTATAAAGATTACAATTGTCATTCCTGAAAGCATTACTATAAGTTTTGCTTATTTACAACACTGTATAAAAGTATTCCCTTCATTTTTGAGCTGAAACATGATTTAGATCAATATGTGTGTGTGTGTAGTTTACCTTATACACAGCACCAAATCCGCCTTCTCCAAGTTTATTTTCTGCACTGAAACTTTTAGTTGCAAACTTCAACTCCCTATAACTAAAAATAATTGGGCCTTTCAACTTACTTACTCCAGATATGTCACCTGTCAAGGAAAACATAAATTAGTCAAATTAAGTCTCTTCATAAATTAAGTCTCCTTATAGGGATTCCTTTTCTTTATGGAAATGAATCAAAAGATTAATTAAAGTCCATGACGCTTTTGATTCCTTTTCTTTATGGAAATGAATCAAAAGATTAATTAAAGTTCAATTCATGACGCTTTCTTAAAAGGGAAAATGTGACCAAAGTATCACATTATCAAATCTTCACAAAATGATACACAATACTGTACTTTCCAAGGTCTTTTACCTCTAGGTACTGATATCTTAAGCCTTTTGGTCGTTTAATCCAAGCTAATAGTATAAGGAGGATCAAAACAAAAGCTACACCTCCAACAACTACACCTACAATGGCCCCCTTCTTATTTGCACCAACTGCAAGACCAAAATAGAGAACTCACTTTCAAATGAGTCAATAATCTTTATGTATGGCACTACACACACACACACACACACACACACACACACACACACACACACATACATACATGCACACGTGTGCATGCGCGCGCGCATACACATACATACATACATCAAGCACTGAATAAGTATGTTATTTAAATCTAATCTGAATCGACCAGTTAAACCAATAAACTAATGAACCAATCTCCCGACCAGTCTAGTCAAGAGTTCTGGACAGGTTGACTGGGTTGGATTTTATATTTAATTTATTACTTGAGAGATGTAATATATAACTATAGAGATTCAGAATTACATGTAGGCAGACCAGATTACTGTCATTTGAAGAAGGAAGTAGTACCTTGTTTGATCAAGGGTTGTAGGATATGAAAGGTCTGGTTATGAGGAAAGAAGGAAGTGGTGGAGTATCTCATGAAGCATCCATTAGCTTCAGTCTTACCATTAGAATTGGGAAGACAAGTCTGCAAATTGCTATAACCAGTCTTCAAGCAATCTTCACACCCACTCTGACTTATAGTTTCAACACATTGAGCAAATGCATAAATAATTGTACCATTATTATTGTTATTATTATCAGGCAATTGAGCTTTTGTGGCCACGAAAACCCTTGTGTTTTGGGTGTTGTTGTTTGGAGATTCACTAGCACTTGTTGTACAACTGAGGTAAATAATGTAGTTGATGATTCTCTAGCAGTTTGATTACCACACAATACGGCATTGAAATTGTCTTGTGTCTGGTCAAAGAAAGCATTGGTCTCGTACCTTACAAATACACAACAGTATATATCAAATCATTTTTCCATGTTCAATATGATTTTTGCTAATCTGTACACAGATCACAACATAGTTGTCTCATTTATGTATGTGCCTATTAACTGGTTAGTGCAAAATATTTTGTTTATGAAGCTATGGTGTCATAATAAGGGAAGATTGGTTAAAAATAGCCTTTTGAAAATTTTATTCATCATATTAAGGACTTGAATTCGAGTACTAGCAGGTGCTTTATGTGTAATTGATAATTTTTTTAATGAAAATATCAAGTCCTTATAACCAATACAATTTTTAATGGGTACTTTTAACCAATGTTCTCTATTAATAATGGCATCATACAGTTTACATTCTATAAAAATTAACCAAAGTCTATTTCTCCTTTAATTTGTATCTATCTATTTGTATTCAGGGAAGAAAAGGTCATCCTCGGATTTGGATTGACTTTTGTTACTTAAAAGCTTCTTAAAAACTAGTTTAAAAGTCAATTTGAGCTCAAAATTCTGTTTGGATTGACATTTTAGTCACATGATTTTTTCCCCTAAAAATCAAGCTAAAATAAAGTCATATTTTTAAGTTTTGGATTTCAAAAGCTAAATGAGCATTCAAACTGACATTTAAAAAAAAAAAAAAGCATAAATCACATTTCAGTCACTAATTGACTTATGGATCTAGATCTTCTCCTCATCACGTCTCTCCTTTCCTTCTTCTCATCCTCTCTCCACTTATGGATCAAAAATTGAATAGTTGAAATTTAATATCTTATATAATCATATTTTACATAAAATGTTAAAATTTGATCTGAACAATGAACAACCATTGATTACCTGAAAATAGAAAAAATAATGGTTTTATAAAATACTTCATCTCCAAAAAACAAAATAATGCATCTCACCGTTAATTTTCCAATTCGATGATGGGAATGAGTTGAGGAAAAGAAAAGGGGAAAGAAGGATAAGGAGAGCTAGGATCCAAATCCTTACTTTCACTACAACTTCAATGTACAAGACTTCATTGCCGTTAATCCAAACAAAACCAAAATAACTGAAAAAGAAGGCCATATGCACCCTCAAACTTGGCGGACAAGTTGTACCTGAGGAAGCAGCCGTCGTAAACAGCACGGCCACCTTGTGCTGTGGCGGGACATTCGAGGATTTGCGCGGCGGCAAAGTTGAAGCAGGCAACACAGTCATTAAAAGAGAGGTAGTTTCTGCACTGAAAAAGTGTGAAAACTGGGTTTTCTGGATTGGCTTGTTCTGCAGTCACGAAGTGCTTTTTCATGCTAAGAAGCTGCTCTCTGATGTCTTGAAACGTTTTGTTGACATTATAATTGAAGATGGAGGAGTTGGACAAGACGACCAACGATGGCGTGCACCCTTTATTTACAAGATTCGTCTGTGGATCTGAAACGACGCCGTTAAGTGAGCACCATGACCAGGAGGTGAAAGTGATGATCAAAGCAAGAATATTATTAGGTTGAAGCATGTTTTGTTTGGAATATGGATGCAGAAGGAAAGAGAGTGATATTATATCAGAAAATTATACACACACACACACATATATAAAAGGAAGAAGGAAGTGTTATACACAAGGGAATTGAAGATGGTCATGTGCTTAAGATCAGTAGCACATATATATATGGAGCTGTTTCTCTATTTTCAAATTCTCGGAGGGATACAACAACAATATTTGTTAATTAAAGAGGGATGAGAGTGAAATTTATGAAAAGTTTTGTGACATGCACACGCTTTTAAGAAGCATGGAGGCTACTGTTGACTTGCTGGCTTCTTATTGGGTGGAGCAGGAGATGGGACTTGGAAGACTTGCTAATTGGTGCAAGACTTTGACTTTTCAAACACTGACCCAACCGGAAATGACACCAACATTATATTATATATATAGTGCATATATATATGGTGCCAACTGTTAGATTTGTGGTTATTTTGGTAAATCTGTATATTGTGGTGAGGAAAACTATTTAGAATATACCTATAAATATATGGTCATGTGTTTTGATGACCAGATTTTGCACCTATGTAAATATTCTCTTTAGTTACACTACTCTAAAAATGGATTTTATTTCTCTAAAAAGTCTCTTTTCAAAAGGGAAGTAAAAATAAAGGTGGTGGATTTTTATAATTATATGAAGGATTTTGGCGTCCTTTTAGAATTGGGACGCCAAAAGTCTACTTTTAGAGTCTCAATTCAGGAAAGAGATGCTAAAAGCACTACTTTTGACGTTCTTTTATAATTGGAACGTCAAAAGTGGCCTAAAGTTTTACTTTAGGCATCCCAATTGTAAGTTAAGGCAATTAAAATTTCACTTTAGGTGTTCCAATCTATAATTGGGCGCTTTTAATAAGCATAAGGCTACTGTTGACTTGCTAGGTTCTTATTGGGTGGAGGAGGAGATGGACTTGGAAGACTTGCTTATTGGTGTAGGACTTGGACTTTTCAAACACTGGCCCAACAGGAAATGACACTAGACATTATATTGCATATATGATGATGATGCCAACTGTTATAGTTAGGGGTATTTTGGTAAATCTATATATCTTGTCAGGAAAACTGTTTAGAATATACCTATAAATATATGGTCATGTGTTGTGATGACCAGATTTTGTACCTATGTAAATATTCTTTTTAGTTACACTACAACAACAACAACAAAAAGATTTTACTCCCTTAAAAAGTCCATTTTTCAAAAGAGAAGTGAAAAATAAAGGCGGCGGTAGTTTTATAATTCGTGAATGATTTTGGCGCCCTTTTAAAATTGGGACACCAAAAGTATACTTTCAAAGATCCCGATTTAAGAAAGGGACGCCAGTACTTTTGACGTCCCTTTTATAATTGGGACGCCAAAGTGGCCTAAAGTTTCACTTTAGGCATCCCAAATTGTAATTGGGACGCCTAAAGAGACTAAAGTTCCATGTGCAAGCGATAACTTAAACAAAACCCCACCAAATGAAGGGCACATCTCACCTACTCTCTTTGCACACAAATTCTTCACCTTTAATGCCTCACTCTTACAATCACCTCCTCCTTCAAGCTTAGCCTCCGCCACGAGACATCGTCACCAACGAGTCCCACGACCGTTTTTCCCGATTCTACTCATACATCAAGTGCGATTTTGCCACGTTTTCCGCCTCTCCCTATTTCCACTCGATGCTTTTGGCTTTGATAGTGTATTCGGTATAGACCTAGATTTCTACCTTCGCTTTCTCTCTTCTTCGGCTTGGTTGATCGTGTTCCAAGTCACCGTCCCGAGACTCGTTGTCGCTTGATAATTGACTATTATTACACTTAATTGCATCTCTTGTCTAATAAATTTAGGATTATTTAGTTCATAAATAAATGACTTTTATACTTAATTGGGATTTGGGCTTTTTATTAGATTTAATTCATTTTAATGATAAAATTACAGATTTACAATGCTTCACTATTTTTACCATAACTCTTAAACCGGATATCTCATTAGCCTCATACTTGTCTCTTTTTTAGATGAATTAGAGAGCTACAATTGATATGAGACTTGAAAGGCAAACTCGGACAAGAAGGTGGTCAAAATTGGAGCCAAAGTCGACATGTTTTTCTGAATTTTTATTGGGCCTGAATTTTGTAATTAAGGACCATTTGTTTTTATTTCTGTTTTGGGCCAGACTTGTGGTGCCCCACCCATTTTCTATTAGGTTTTTACCCTTCGTCAAAAAAAGATAACACATTCACGTTTTTGAATTATTTCGGATTAAAAATTAGAAGTTCACATTTTCTCTGCACTGTTCTTCGAATTCATCATCTATTCATATATTTTTTCGTCATGTATAGCCATGATTGCTAAGCTTTTTGATTGACCCATAGATTGAGGATTTCATCATTCTAAAGGACCCGCGCTTCAATCGAACGTAACTCGTTTCTACTTATTTTAATCGGATCCAATTATAAATGCAAATTAGGTATTAGATTTAATACCCATATTGATATGCTAAGGCATAGCTTGACCGGGTTACGTAGCGTTGTGTGATCACACAGTGAGATCGCCACGTTTTTTATCGATGCTAGGCGATTGTCTAGTCGAGGGAGTTTCTAGACAAACGTAGAGATTTTGGTTTGTCTAGAATCAATCACGAGTTTGGTTATTCTATTTTCGTCCGATGAAGGTAATGGAATCCCAATTTTGGGTTAATCGTTTTTAATCGATTAATCTCATTTCCTTACATTCTCGCTTTTAGTCTTTGCTTCATTTAAATTGCATTGAAAAAGTCCCTCATTCTCGGTTATTGTGTTTACTATTGATTTTAGACCCACCGTGAACTCCTTGACATAAACAATCCCGGTTCGCTATAATGTAATCTTTATTGAACCCGGTTTGCGAGAGCTTGGTAACTCTCATCATCATTCACTCGCCATCCCGACTTGTTGTTTCCCGCTATACATCCCGGCTTTGTCGGTTGTCTTTGTCACGAGATGGTGGACATCGAAGGCAAAGGCGACGGCAGACATGGAGGTGACTATGTTGGAAATTATGCCCTGTGGGGCAAGTCATTGTTCTTATCAACGATCCCCATACGAATTAGGTAGTCGCAATGTCTTACTAGAGGCCGCTTGCGACTTGTGGGGCTGGTACGAGATTGGCCCGCTACCAACTGATGTGGGCCTACAAGATCACACACAAGAATGATTTCGTTGGTGATGGCGGCCGATTCTAAACATTCACATCAATGACTATACACGGTCATTGCAATTTCGAATTGCAATTAGAGATTGCAATTGTAATTGCAATTCCAATTGCAATAATTGATTGCATTTCGAATTGCAATAATTACAATTTCGAATGAAATTGCAAATCGTAATTGCAATTCAAAAAAAAAAATCATGGATTATGTATATTATATAATCATGATATTATATTATATTATAATATAATATAAATTTGAAACAATAATGATATTATTTATAGATGATAATATTATCATATATAGTATTTAATTGGGTTAAGGTGCAAAAATAGACATGCACTTTTGTCAAAAGAGCGTCCAAGAGCAAATACTTTTAGGTGCAAAAGTGACTATGTGGTTACAAAAGTGGAGCAAAATTAGCATTGACCGTTAGTTGACTTTTTCAATGAAAATGATGACGTGGACGATGACGTGGATGTTAATGCTTTATAAATTACAGTTCAGCCCCGGATACATTTCAAAAATTTAAATTTAGTCCTCTATAAACTTTTAAAATTTTCATTTAAGTCCCCGGTCAAAACTTGCATTTTGACCGTGGACCTTCTTCTTCCTGTATACCCAGATTCCGTGATCCTTCTTCTTCCTGAGGTGCACTTCTTGAGGGCAAAGAAACCAGGACCTTCTTCTTCCTCCCGACAGCAAACCGAGATAGATCCGAGGGACCTTCTCCCCACCTTTCGCAACCTTACCGGGATGAAGAACGCACGAATTGAATGAAAAAAAAAGTACCCGTAACCCAACGATCAAGATCCGATGAACAGATGATTTCAAAACCGTAATCATGCGACGCAATCCCCAAAATCAATCAACGCTATGAAGAACCCGAATCCACCCATAATCTGATAACTCAGACCCAACAAAAGTCAAACGAAGTAGAGCAACCACAGAACGAAATCAGTCAATACCTAGAATCCACCCATAATCCGATTTGAACGTCTCTTCTTCATAGTCAGGTGAGGAAAGAGGGAAGACGTAACAACCCAGAAAACTCTCCCTCTCCCACTTCCTGCTTTCCAGAAAACTCCCTATCTTCACAGGGAGGAAAATACTTACAAAGTCAGTAAAGAGAAAATGAAACTTTCCTTAAAAATTGCATCTACCCAACTCCAATCATGAATCATTCAACAAATATTGTTCAAGAAATAGATCAATTAGATTTGTTTAAAGTAAAAGAAAAGATAAAAAGGAAAAACCAAAGCATGCGATCTCTTCCGAATTCAATATGGGGAAAGACGATAATGGCGACGAGCAAGCGAGATGACAGAATCGACCTGCAACAACCACGCCTTTGACACGATCTTAGCGTCGAAGAAGCCACATAACCCTAGGCTGGAAAATCTGAGGTGAGGGAAGTCAAGATCTGTGCAAGATGAAGAGTGGGTGAGAGAGCGATGGAGAAGGAGAAGAAGATTTTGAGGGAGGGGCTTGGATCGCTCGGTGGTTGGTGGAGGACACCGCTGCCGCCGTTGTTGGTGGAGAAAGAGGGAAGACGAAGACAAAGAAGGAGAAAGGGAAAAGGAAAGAGGGAAGACGAAGAAGGAGAAAGGGAAAACGGCCGAGAGGGAGAAGGAGCGGCATAACACGTGGCAAGAAGAGAGAGAGGAGTAACACATGGCAGATTTTAATGGAGAAGTCGATCCCACCGCCACGTCGCCGCCGATAACGGTCAACCAACTGGCCAATGCTAATTTTGCTCCACTTTTGTAACCACATAGTCACTTTTGCACCTAAAAAAGTATTTGCTATCGGACGCTCTTTTGACAAAAGTACATGTCTATTTTTGCATCTTAACCCTATTTAATTTATTAGATAAATTAAATAACTATCATAAATCATGAATATAAATTAGAGAATTTATATCATGATAAGTTTAATCAACAATATTTTATTGCATAACTATATGAATTAAATATATGGTGTGATTTAACTTGTTTGGGTATGGTGAACAAGATGGCTCTAGAAGTTACAAGTGTTTTATTTTTAAAATATGGCCTGCGAGCCATGCCTATCTCTAAATATTCTTTATGTAAATTCTCATCTCATCTCACTCCCTCGTATGTTGGAACGAGGTTTCTCATATGTATTTTCCTTTAATTTTATCTAGAGAAGTCCTCTCATTGGCTTCGAGAGGATTCTAGGTTAGGTGAGCCATGTTGTGTCACACCCTTGATTATGTTTTGATTTTGATCATTGCATGTTTTAATTTAGTGATTGTATGAGATACAATAGGATTGCACTCATATAAGTATAATTAATAGGATTAATTAGATTAAATTAAATAATACCTCTAAATAAAATCTTAAGTCTTAATGCCGTCAATTAATGAATGCTTGTCAAAACCTAGATCACCCATTTGTATGTTCCACCAAAGTGGATGCATCTGAGTTATCTTGGTGAGACGAGAGTGAGTAATGGTGATACTCAATATTCATTAATTGTCTTGACTTAATTGAGATCATCAAAACGGTTTTGATCTCAAGGCATTAGATGGGATTAAACGTGCTTGGCCATATGATGATCGAATCCCATAAAGATCTAAGAATTACATGTGATGTAATTGGCTAATGTTTGCCTACCTAAATAACTTAAATTTAAGCGTCCCCGCCAAAGCGGACTTAATTTTAAACCAAATATGGGTCTTAGCCCACTAATTATAATGAGGGTTGTTAATTCAAAGGAGGTTACTACTTAAACTTTGCATATCTTTAGTTGTAGAATCATGTAGTCTAGTAACACTTCAACACCATCAATGCGATCACCCTGGGAAGGACGAACTCGATGAGAGAAACTTTCTTAACATGTTTGGGAACTTAAGCGTTGATCCTAAACACGAAAGAAAAGAGTATCTCATCAATCAACCCGTTCTTGACGAGCCTTCAACTCGCTGATCCAAGAGCTCGATCGATCCTTATACGAAGCATAAAGATGACTCGTGGATGCAGGATGCTCGATGCTTGCCACTATGCTTCTAGACCTCAATAGAGATCTAGAACATGTTGAGGCTTCGAGATGATTGTTCATCCTATGGAAATGTTCCAAAGAATGTGCAAGGCTTGAGATGCTTGGATTCCCATGTCCTAGGAGTTAGCTACGATGTGATCTTGAACTCACTCCCGTGAAGTTATGATAACTTTGTCATGGATTAGAAACTCCATCAAGATGGATTTCTTAACTCATTTGATTTTGAATCATTTGATACATGCGAGTCTTGTTTATTGGGAAAGATGACAAAGGCACCTTTTACTGAACACAGTGAGAGAGCCACCGATTTATTGGGCCTCATACATACTGATGTGTGTGGACCAATGAATACATCCGCCAGAGGGAGTCATTTGTACTTCATTACATTCATAGACGATTTTAGTAGATATGGGTATATCTATCTAATGAAACATAAGTCTGAATCTTTTGAAATGTTCAAAATATTCCAAAATGAAGTGCAAAATCAACTTGGCAAAACAATTAAGACACTTCGATCCGATCGGGGTGGTAAGTATTTGAGCCAAGAGTTCATTGACCATCTTAGGAGTTGTGGGATCGTCTCGCAACTTACTCCTCCAAGAACACCTCAATGGAATGGTGTTTCGAGCTGAGGAATCAAACTCTATTAGATATGGTTCGATCTATGACGAGTCAAACAGATCTTCCACCTTCTTTTGGGGTCATGCCCTAGAAATGTCGCGTTCACACTAAATCGTGTTCCGTCAAAGGCGCTTGAAAAGACACCATATGAGATATGGACTCGGAAGAAGCCCACTTTGTCATTTCTTAAAATTTGGGGATGTGAGGTTTATGTCAAGCATCAAGCCTCGATAAATTATCATCCGGATCCTCAAATGCCTTTTTGTGGGGTATCGTAAGGAAACTAAAGGATACTATGTCTACAATCCCACTGATCACAAAGTGTTTGTTATTCGGAATGGTGTCTTTTGGAAAAGAGTTTATCTCTAAAAGAACCAAATGGGAGTAAGGTAAGCCTCGAAGAAGTTCGAGAGTCACAGACAATGTAGAACCACAGATGGAAACCGGAGAAGACTCACAACAAGTTGTTGAGCCTACTCACGTAACACAAGACCCGCGAAGGTCTGATAGAACACCGCCTACAACCTCGTAGATATGGATTTCTGACATCGGAAGCCGTGATGTTTTGCTCATTGAGCACAATGAGCCAACTACCTATCTCGAGGCTCGTAGACCCAACTCCGAAAGATGGCTTAGTGCCATGAAGTCTCGAAATGCAATCCATGTACGACAATGAGGTATGGGCCTTAGTCGATCCACCGAAGGTGTAAAAACCATTGGGTGCAAGTGGGTTTTCAAAGAGAAAACTTACATGGATGGCAAAGTAAATATCTTCAAGGCACGACCGGTTGCAAAAGGATTCACTCAAACTCATGGTGTGGACTATGATGGAACCTTTTCCCGCCTTGCAATGGTCAAATCAATCAAAATCCTTCTTGCCATTGCATCATATTATGACTATGAAATATGGCGAGATGGACGTCAAAACAAAGATTCCTTAACTAAAGCTCCGCGAGGATGTGTACATGACACACCGAGGGTTTTGTGCGTCCAAAGGACTCGTAAAGTTCGCAAGCTTCAAAGATCCATTTATGGATTGAAGCAAACATCTCGGAGCTGGAATCATCGCTTTGATGAAGTAGTCAAGGAGTTTGGATTCATTCAAAACATAGATGAACCTTGTGTTTACAAGAAGGTTAGTGGGAGCACGCTTGTATTTCTAGTGCTTTATGTTGATGACATCTTACTCATTGGGAATGACATTCCTACCTTGCAGAGTGTCAAGTCTTGGTTAGGAAAGTCTTTCTCAATGAAAGATTTAAGCGAAGCCACTTACATCCTTGGGATTAGGATCTATAGAGATAGATCTAAGAGGCCGATAGGCCTAAGTCGAGCACATACATAGACAAGATACCGCATAGACTCGATGTAGGATTCAAAAGGGGTAATATGCCCATGTCTCATGGCATCCATCTCGGAAGAATCTGTGTCGTAGTACACAAGATCAAAGAGACCGCATGAGTAAGATTCCATATGCCTCCGCCATTGGATCTATCATGTATGCCATGTTATGTACTCGACCCGATGTGTCATTTGCCTTGAGTATGACTAGCAGATATCAACAAGATCCCGGTGAGGGTCACTCTATTGCGCAAGACCAAGGAGCCTAGGTCACATCAAAAGACCAACCATATACTCAAGCGATTTCATCTTATCGAGAAATCAATGATAGAGATGATACAAAAAATTATTATGCAAAGTACCAGGAGAAAGCAAGTCATTATGATTAAAGTATTCTCCTTTGTTATCATTTGGTTTGCCTGTTTACATTGATAATCGCATCCCCGGATATGTCTAAAAGATTATCCTAAATGTCCTCGGCAGTGGTCATCTACGCGAGAGCGGAGATGAGATAAGACCAGTGTGACTTTGATGAGGTATGGAGATACGAATCAAAGTCATAGGCACTTGTAAGAGTACAATGTGCTGGACCGACCCACTATGAGAAAGCTACATGGAATAAGTCATAAGCTTTTCTCATGTATAACCGCGTCACAACGCCTTTGACTCCGAGATCATCATGGATTCCTACATGATGAGTCGCTGTCTTTGACCTAGTCAAAAGTCACCTTTGACCGGGTGATGATAAAGGCTATGATCGGGATCGTGATTTTCATGCGAGGAATGTGAATGGTCAAGATGGAATTTGTCCTCACATTTGTAGAGAGATAATATCGGGCCCCTCGATGAGTGAGTCTGAGAAATGTATGGCCATACTACGATGGAAAAGAGTTTCCATCTCAATTGTTAGACTACTCAAGAATCGAGAAAGTAATGATCAAGAACAGGAAGTTGACATTTTCCATGCCTCATCCTTGACCAAATTATCGCGTGACAAAAGGGACGTGACATGGTTGTACGATAGGTTATATCGCATAAACAATGACGTTGATCCTCTTACTAAGCCGTTTGCACAAGTAAAACATGAGCGTCATGTTAGGGCAATGGGAATTCAGGTAATTAATGATTGCACCTAGTGCAAGTGGGAGTCTGTTGGAAATTATGCCCTAGGGGCAAGTCATTGTTCTTATCAACGATCCCCATATGAATTGGGTAGTCGCAATGTCTTGCTAGAGGCCGCTTGCGACTTGTGGGCCGGTACAGTATTGGCCCGCCGCCAATCTCATGTGGGCCTACAGGTCACACACAAGAATGGCCCAACACGAGTAAGAGTGTCGATTCATTAAATCTTAAATGTGTTTAAGATTTAATGAATACTTATTTAATCTAGGATGTGTGTGTGTGTGTATATATATATATGCATATATAAATATATTAAATTCGAAAATAATAATGATATTATTTATTGACAATAATATTATTATATATAGTATTTAATTTATTTGATAAATTAAATAACTATAATAAATTGAGATGTTATCTCACATTTAATTTTCGAATAAAGATATTGCATATCGATTTAATTTGAACGAGATATCGGATCTCATTTTAAATTAAATATAATGATATCATATCTTGATTTAATATATATTAAATTCGAAAATAATAATGATATTATTTATTGACAATAATATTATTATATATAGTATTTAATTTATTTGATAAATTAAATAACTATAATAAATTGAGATATTGTATCTCAGATTTAATTTTCGAATAAAGATATTGCATATCGATTTAATTTGAACCGAGATATCGGATCTCATTTTAAATTAAATATAATGATATCATATCTTGATTTAATATATATTAAATTCGAAATAATAATGATATTATTTATTGACAATAATATTATTATATATAGTATTTAATTTATTTGATAAATTAAATAACTATAATAAATTGAGATATTGTATCTCGATTTAATTTTCGAATAAAGATATTGAATATCGATTTAATTTGAACCGAGATATCGAATCTCATTTAAATTAAATATAACGATATCATATCTTGATTTAATTTATAAATATAAATTAAATCAGATGGCTTTAATTCGGATTAAATAAATAGATTTGATTAGATCTATCAGATAGATTTAATTAATATATTTTTTAATCCAGATTCAAAATTTGTTTTGAATATAATACACCTGCAAGGTTTAGAAAAACTGACAGGACTTTTGTCGAGCGTATTAGAAAAGCCGCTAGAAACCCTAGAGAAAAATAGAGAGAGACGCAAGAATACTGAGGCGCTAGCACGCCGTCGGTGTTGAAGGCCGTTCGTGTGGATACCGTAGAGGAGAGGACACGCGTAGCCGCTCTCCGTCTCGATCGAACAAGAAGGCGTTAGCCCACGCGATTTTGAAGCACAAGAAGGTAGCCCACCAGTTCAAATTGTTCGGCAAAGGTATGATTCGGAAATCCTAAATCCAAATTTAAACGCTATTGAGCGATCCGCCTAAGGGATTCGTAAGAGTTTTTATTCCGCTGCGTGTACGGATCCCAACAAACTATTAGCTCTTCGATCTCGCGATTTCTAAGACAATATAGCTCTTCGATCTATGATTCCTTTGATTTCGTTCAATATTTTTTTCTTTGGGGTCTTAGTTTCTAACTCTTTTGATTTCTAGTTATTTCTTTGTTTGATTTGGTTTGAAGGAGGTGATGATCGATGGTCCTCGCGGCGCTTGCTCTCATCTTCTTCACATGGGTTCTATCAAACTCACGCTCTTGACCTAATTTTTGTTAAGAAAAAAACCTTATGTGTCCTTGTTTATCGGGACATTGTAAGCAGACTTATGGCGTCCCCTTTTACTAGGAACACCGTAAGTCCGACTTACTACGTTGCTCAAATAGGCATCCTCTCGTAAAGGGACGTAGAAATTGCAAAAAAGAAAAAAGGTTGTTATAGGGTTTTTTTTTTTGTAGTAGTGTTAATGTGTACATAGTTTCTTCCTAGTACTTCAAAGGTGGTTTGAGTTTCACATTTTAACATGGCATCGTAGCCGTGGACTGGGTCCAGTGTTTCAAGATTTCTACAATATTATCATATTCTTCATCTTTTCTTCGAATAAGTCATTTCTTTTACATATCGACTTTCAAGATTCCATGGCCCAAATTTCAAGATTCCACCGTCCATAGCCCAAGTTTCTTTCTTATGTCAATTTTTCTCTCAATTTTTCCAAGTTTCCACAGATCCTTCTCAAAATGTCCGGGTTCTAAACCCTATCCTCCTTTGTGACTTCATTGTTCTTTCACGTAACTCGGACAATCTTCGTTTCTTCCGTCCTTCATGATGATTTACGTCACACTTCCTTCGCCGGTTCTTGATCCTTCGGGCTACTAAGCAATCAATTCTTGCTTTACTTGCGTTTTGGCAATGGACTCTTATTCTTTCGATTTTTTTTTTTTGGCGATTGATTTCGAGAAGTCATCGAGAATCTTGCCATCGGTAACTCATGGCCACCAACAAGCTCCTAGGCGAATATTTGATGTATTTGGTTTTTGGTGATCAATTTTGATTCTTGCCTCTTTCATTTTTGGGGATCGATTCCAAGAAGTCACAAGCGAATTTTGCCACCGATAACTCATGGCCGCCAACAAGCTTACAACCGAGTCTTTGTCATTTACTTATCCTCTCTTCTTGCATCCCTTAGACGCATAGGGATCCACTATTGTTCATCACGTGCTTACATCGATGACGACTACACGGTGTGGAGCCGTGGTATGAATATTGCTATCTAAGGTAAGCATAAACTCGGTTTATTGATGGCACATGTCGAAGAAGTCTCACGAACCTGGTTGAAAGAACAATGGGAGAGGTGTAATGTCGTGGTCCTCTCTTGGACCATCAATTCTATTTTGAAAGAATTAGCCAACTCGAGTGATTTTCTTTCACAAGACTCATCATGCTTGGAATGATCTCAAGGAACAATCCGATAAGAAGGTTGGTTAGCGTGTTTTTTCTCTTTATCGCGAAATCTCTTTCCTTCATCAGGGCTCCTCTTCGATCACCACTTATTTTTCTAAGCTCAAAGAGCTTTGGGAAGAGCAATCTGCTCTAATTGCCATTCCTACATGTAGATGTGATTCTTCTAAAGCTCATGCAGAATCTTCAGTAGCGAAGCTATTTCAATTTTGATGGGCTTCAACGAATCATATGCTTAGGCACGAAATCAAATTTTACTCATGGTGCCTCTTCCTTTTGTTAATGAAGCCTAAGGGATGATAATTCAAGATGAAACTCATAAATTAATTGTTGTCAATGACGAAACCTTGGTTCTCAAGGAATTGCAATGGCTATGAAAGGTAAGGGACGAGGCATGGGAGGGGTCATGGAGAGAACGCCCTGAATATACCCACTTTCGTAAACCGGGTCATATCCGAGATAGTTATTATCATCTCATTGGATATCCTCCTCATTTCAAAGGAAGTAGGCTAAACCAAAATAAGGACCCCAACAAAATAGTGAAGATTCCTCACAAGACACTTGAAGGTTTCAGCAACAATGTGATATGGCTGCACTTGTTTTCACACACCACAATATCAAAAGCTCCACGGAATTACTCAAGAAAGATATAGAACCTATTGTCCATGCCCTTACGGGTGCAGGTTTAGTTGTTCCTAATTCCTATTCTAATATTTTTGCTCACCGTATTTTAGATTCGGAGCTACTACTCACATGGTTGGAAATTTAAAATTACTTAGTAATTGTTGTAGATATGATGGTCCCGTTAAATTGATTAGGATTCCAAATGGACAAAGTATTCCACCACATGTCAGCATTAATGGATTAACTAAGAACATAACAATTACTAATGTCCTTTATGCCCCCATTGCAATATAACTTGCTTTCTCGTGGCTAGATTGATGGAAGAGCATCATTTTCTAGCTTTTTTTCAATTTTTGCTTACTTCGACCTTCTCGGATAGGAGGATACTGGTGAGTAGTGAACTCACTGGAGGGCTAAACATGTTTAAAAATTTTCCTCAATGTAATACTTCTTGTGTTTTTAAGGATACCTCTAATGATTCTTTAGCTACTACTGCATCCTTGTGCATAGAATATTAGGACACACACCTGTTTCGTTACAAGACGTATAAAATGATGTACCTACCGTTGGATATGATTAGTTTTGATGATGTCTTATGATTTCATTATTAAGAGCAAAAGCTTGAATGATATATTTATCTCCTACATTGACTAATTACTATATATTTAATGTAGATTAGTCCAAGTTGAATTATAGATCAAGAAGGAGATAAGAGATTTCATAAAGAAGAAATTGGAGAGAATGTCGGGTTCAAGAATTCCAAGTTGAATTCGAAAAGAAGAGAAGAAAAGAAAGAAAGAGTTGAAGTATGTAGAATGATCAAGAGAAGAAGAAAAGAAGGAAGAACTTGCTGAATAGAATGAGAATATCATTATTCAAGTTCTTCGATTGATACTAGAAGACTCGATCACATGGAAGTTGGAATGGCTCAATTCGAAGTTAAAATAGCAAAATGAGCTTCAGATGATATAACTCGAGTCATGAACTCACAACTCGAGTTTACCACTTTGCTACGTTGTTTTGGTAGTACTGGAATGATTTGACTCGAGTCAAGATATCATTAACTCAAGTCAATAAGTGTTTTTGGCGCTCTCGACTGGTTTGACTCGAGTCGGTCACTAAATAACTTGAGTCAAGGTGTATTTCAGCAACTCTGTTCACCTTTGTTTCGCGTTTCAGCTGGCGACCTTTGGTAATTCGATGATATCTCCCAAACCAGAAGTATGATTGAGGTGAAACCAATTTTGTTGGAAACTAGATTCCTAATTTGTCATTTTGATATAAAATTAAAGTCCAAAGGATTTCAGATGAAGGAGCTATGAATTGTTGAAGTTGACAGTGAAATTCACTCCACACAGCAGACCAATCTTTGATGTTTTGAGTGTATCTCCCAAACTAAAACTTAAATTGAGCTAAAATCAGTGGCATATGAAACTAGACTCACAATTATTTCCATCAAGATTTGAATCATCCAAAACAGAGTTCATACCAGGAGATATGGCTTTCGAAAGTTGATACGCGAAATTCTGGATTCAGTTCAGCATAGGCTCGATTTTCTGGATATAGCTCACACTATGTACAACCAAATGAAATGAAACCAATTCCATATGAATCTAGAATCAACAAGTGTTTCATAGAATTTGGAAGCAACCAATTTTGAGAGCTTTTAACTCGAGTCAAGGCATGATAACTCGAGTCACCATTCAGATAGAAAGCAACCAGAAGTTTGGAGACAAAGTCAACTTGAGTCATGACTAAGCTAACTCGAGTTACTCGCAAACAGAGAAGAAATGAAATTTTTGTGACTTGAGTCACAGCTGATGCAACTCGAGTCAAGACGAGACAGAGCAATCTGTAACAACCTCTTAACTCGAGTCAACATCCCCGCATCGAAAATCACCGTGTCCGAAATCACAAAATCATTGGTTGTGATCTCATTACTTCTTATCATGACTCATTACTATTTCTAACCATGTTTAATCATTTTTTTAATGAGTTTCAGATGATTATATGAAGAATTGACATCAAACTCGACGAAGCCAAAATCATCCGAATTAATTTTGAAATTGAATAGTTTGATAAAGTTTGCTGCAGACATTCACAAATGGCAGAGAAGACGTGGAACTTGAAGGAACGAAGTTGAATACTCAACTGTAATGTTCTTCAATGAATTAAAATGCTCAACTTGTTCATCGGCTTCAAATGCTACGACTTGAATATCCCAACGTTAATATTCCAACAGTAATATTTTCCAACGATCATATTCAAAAATGGAAGAATTGCTCAATGGTCTTCATTGACTATAAAAGGACAACCATTCAAAATGGAGACGACGTTGAGAAGAGCTTGCACTATCGAAATACCAACATTCTGAATCAAATGTTTATCTCATACACACTCTGTTTTCAATGGCTACTTAGTTTATCATAAAGAGTGAAATGATTTGTATTGTACTTCAGTGTTTATTTATTCACTTCTGAGAGAGAGAAGATTCATTGTAAACATACATCTTATAATTTTATCTGAGAGTTACTCAAGATTGGGAATCTTGAGTGGAAAATCGATTGTATCCTTACGATGGGTAAGGAGAGTATCTCGGTGAGAGATTCGGCTTCACAAGTGCCTAGGTGATATTGTGGGATTGTATAGGCTTCTCTTGTGCCCAGATTAAACAAGAGGATAGTGGATTGAAAATCTCAAGTAGAGCTTAGGGACTGGACGTAGGTCAAGGATCAGGCCGAACCAGTATAAATCTCGCTTGCACACTCTCTTCCATTATCCCTTATATTTTCAGTATATGTTTATTTGAATATCTGACTGTTGATTTAGAATACATGAAAATATTTTCAAATTTCCTAAGTTTTTAATCTTCACCCAATTCACCCCACCCTCTTGGGTGATAGCCAAGTCTTTCATTTGGTATCAGAGCAGGTCTCTTGTTCAAAGGACTTAACCGTCTCAAGAGTTATCAATGGCTAATTTTGGGTGCTGCTTGTTTTCGGAAGGTTTTGATTATACCATCCCACCGTTTTTCAAAGATATTGATTTTTGGTTTTGGAAAGCTAGAATGACTAGTTTTATCAAAGCAACTGATTTTCATATGTGGAATGTGGAAAAGATTGGACAAGAAAAGGAAAAGAGAATGTTTTCATTGAACATTAAAGCAATGAAAATACTTTACAGTGCATTGACAAAAATGATTTTGAGAAAATCAAGTTTTGCTCTAGTGCTAAAGATATTTGGGATACTCTTGATTCTATATATGCTTATATCAACCGTGTTGAAGTTGAGAGTGTTGATAGTTCACCGAAACTATAAGTTGTATTTCCACAATTGATGAACAATTGGAAGTGGAGAATGAAGAAGGAGAAATCCTAGAACACTTCCATGATCTAGTCAAAATAGAAGAACAAGAGAAAGACGATTCCCATGAAGAGCTCATTGTGCACGACTGTGATCAATCATTATCCGGAGCTCAAGATGTACATGTGGTAAAAAATTCCAATTCTTCTGAATTTAAGAAAAATGATTCTGAACATTTGCATAAAATTGTTCTTCAACCATTTACTAATTCTATTTTGAAAAACAAACATGTTTTCAAAAACAATGCCGGAGCTATGAATTGTGGAAGTTGACAATGAAATTCACGCCAAACAGCAGACCAAGCTTCAACGTTTTGAGTGTATCTCACAAACTAAAAATTTAATTGAGCTGAAATCAATGGCATATGAAACTAGACTCACAATTCTTTCAATCAAGATTTGAACCAGCCAAAATAGAGTTCATACCGGGAGATATGGCTTTCGAAAGTTGATACGCGAAATTCTGGATTCGATTCAAGATAGGCTCGATTTTCTGGATATAGCTCACACTATGCATAACCAAATGAAATGAAACCAATTCCATATGAATCTAGACTCAACCAATGTTTCATAGAATTTGGAAGCAACCAATTTTGAGAGCTTTTAACTCGAGTCAAGGCATGATAACTCGAGTCACCATTCAGATAGAAAGCAACCAGAAGTTTGGAGACAAAGTCAACTTGAGTCATGACTAAGCTAACTCGAGTAGTTACTCGCAAACAGAGAGGCAATGACATTTTTGTGACTCGAGTCACAGCTAATGCAACTCGAGTCAAGACGAGACAGAGAGCAATATGTAACAACCTCTTAACTCTAGTCAATAATGATAACTCGAGTCAACATCCTTGCATCAGAAAATCACTGTGTCCGAAATTACAAAATCATTGGTTGTGATTTCATTACTTCTTATCATCACTCATTACTATTCCTAACCATGTTTAATGAGTTTCAGATGATTATATGAAGAATTGACATCAAACTCGATAGAAGCCAAAATCTGTTAGAAACAGTTTTGAAATAGAATAGTTTGATGAAGTTTGTTGCAGACATTCACAAATGGCAGAGAAGACGTGGAACTTGAAGAAACGAAGTTGAATACTCAACTGTAATGTTCTTCAATGAATTAAAATGCTCAACTTGTTCATCAGCTTCAAATGTTACGACTTGAATATCCCAACAGTAATATTTTCCAACGGTCATATATGCTCACAACTGGTCATATCAAAATGGAGACGACGTTGAGAAGAGCTTGCACTATCGAAATACCAACATTCTGAATCAAATGTTTATCTCATACACACTCTGTTTTCAATGGCTACTTAGTTTATCATAAAGAGTGAAATGATTTGTATTGTACTTCAGTGTTTATTTATTCACTTCTGAGAGAGAGAAGATTCATTGTAAACATACATCTTATAATTTTATCTGAGAGTTACTCAAGATTGGGAATCTTGAGTGGGAAACTGATTGTATCCTTACAGTGTGTAAGGGGGAGTATCTCGGTGAGAGATTTGGCTTCACAAATGCCTGGGTGAACTTGTGGGATTGTATAGGCTTCTCTTGTGCTCGGATTAAACAAGAGGATAGTGGATTGAAAATCTCGAGTGAAGCTTGGGGACTGGACGTAGGTCAAGGATTGGTCGAACCAAGATAAATCTCGGTTGCACACTCTCTTCCCTTATCTCTTATATTTCCAGTATATGTTTATGTGAATATCTAACTGTTGATTTATAATACATGAAAGGATTTTCAAAGTTCCAAAGTTTTTAATCTTCACCCAATTCAACCCCTCTTGCGTTTAGCCGGTTCTTACACCTACTAATAGCACGGTATGAATAAATCATGTGATGTTTGTGTTCAAGCTAAGTAAACAAAGTTCCCTTTAACTCTAGTTGCATTAAATCCCATGACATATTCGAATTGATACATGTTGATGTTTGGGGGCCCTATAAAACTCCTACGCATTATGGTTCTCAATATTTTCTCACTTTGATTGATGATTATTCTAGAGAAACTTGGATTTTTCTTATGCGAGTCTAAGTCAAACTGTCATGCAACTTAAACACTTTGTTGAATACATTTCTACCCAATTTTCGCTTGTTGTTAAGAGAATTAGGAATGGTAATGGGGTAGAGTTTGTAAACCATGACTCTAAGGATTTCTTTATTAAAAGAGGCATAGTTCATGAGACTTCTTGCCCCTACAAGACTCTGGAGTAAAACAGGGGTCGTTGAATGTAAGAATAGAACAATTGTTCAAATTACCCATAGTTTAATGTTGGATTCTTGTATGCCTATTGAGTTTTGAAGTGAGAGTGTTAAGATGATGGTATATGATCTAGTTAATAGCCTTCCTTCCAAAATATGGGATATAAGAGTCCATATGAACTAGTGTATGGTGTTGCACCCGATCTCAATAACTTAAGAAGTTTCTGGTGTATGGCATATGCCACGGATTTGAGAATTAATGACAAATTTCAGTTTAGATCTATTCCTAGCATTTTTTAAGTTATCCAAATAATCAAAGGGGGTATTTATTGCTTAATTCTAAGGATAAAACCATGGTTGTAAATAGACATGTACGTTTTATGGAATATAATTGTAATTCAACATGCTACACTCTCTTGTCTAGTGGGAGTGAATAAGGAACTCATGGATATGTTTTGGTATGATCCGGTTGATCCCCAGAACTAATAAAAATACACAACCTATTACTAATCTAGGTTTTGATATGCATGAAACCGACCTTGTGGTATGTCCCGATGAAACAAAACATCAAAATGAACAATTAAGAGTAAGATCCACAAAAAGAGCGAAGGCCTCCTATATGGTCTAATGATTACATATGTTCTCTGCAATTGTATGAACATGAATAAAAGAAAAATGAGAAGTACTTATATCACATTGCCAATTATTTAGATTATACCCATGTTCTACACAACATTTGGGTTTCTCGTGTTTTATTGATCATATTGTAAAGTCGGCATCTTATGAAGAAGAAGCAAAGAGCCCGACATGGATTAAAGCCATAGAGGTTGAAATGAATGCCTTGGCAGCCAACAAAACATGGGATTTAGTTCCCTTGCCTAAACGTAAAGGACCTAGAGGATGTAAATGGGTTTATAAGGTAAAGTTCAAATCGATGGTACTATAGACAAATACAAAGCACACTTAGTTGTTAAGGGATATAGTCAACAAGAGGATAGATATCGTGAAACTTTATCTCTTGTGGTAAAAATACTTACTCTTCGATCGCTTTAAAATTTGCAGCTTTGAAGGTAATGGAATCGAAGCTAACAGAGGCACTAATGAAAAGAGGTTTTAAACATAGTAAACATGATTATTCATTATTTACTCTTAATAGGCTGATGGTATTGTGGTTATTCTAGTATATGTTGATGATTTGCTTGTGGCGGGTAATTCATAGCAAGGCATTACATAAACAAAGCAACTTCTAGATAATCATTTTAAGAGTAAAGATCTTGGTATAATGAAGTATTTCCTAGTAATAGAAGTTGTAAGGTTTAATAAAGGCATTATATTGTCTTAAAGGAAATATACTCTTGATCTCTTGTCGAAACATGTTTAAATGGGTGTAGACCACAAGTGTGCTATGGCACGAATTTGAGGTTGTTGCCTTACCGAGAAGGGAAAGACAAGCCTAACACACATGCACACATAGATGTGGCTAAAGAAAGATTTTGGAGGAACTCACAGACAATGTAGATAGGTACAAAAGATTTAGGGCTCATTTGAAGGGTTCTAAAACCTATGTTTTGGAAACAAAACCTAGGTTTTGTCACAAGTCCAAACACCCATCTTTTTTCGAAGCTATTATGCATTAAAACCTTGGTTTTGGGGAAAAGACCAATTTTTTTAGATTTTTCTCTCTCCTCGCTATCATCATCCTTAAAGAATTTTTAGTACCCTTAGTACCCTAAAATATTTTTCAAGATTAGTCATTACCTTGAAATTTTTTCAATATCATAAAGTATTTTTTCAATATCCTTAAGTATCTTTTTAGTATCTGTTAGTGCTCTAATTTTTTTTTAAAGATTAGTCAGTACCCTGAAATATTTTTTCAAGATCCTAAAATTAATTTTAAGACCATGAGAAGTATTTTTCAATACCCGAAATATTTCATGATCTTAAAAATTTATTTTAAGATATTAAAAAATATTTCAAGGTAATGGTTGATCTTGAAAAATATTTCGAGGTACTTGTGGCACTAAAAATACTTAATACTAACTTTTATTGAAAAATACTTCTCATAAACTTAAAAATTTATTTTATGATCTTAAAAATATTTCGTGGTATCGACTAATCTTGGAAAAAAATTCAAGTACTAACGTGTACTAAAAGATACATAAGGATATTGAAAAATACTTCATGATCTTGAAAATTTTTTAGGATATTGAAAAAATATTTCAGTACTAAAAAATACTTAAGAATGTTAGCTCCTAAGTGTTTTGATTATAACAAAAGATTTAAAGATTTCAAAAACAGAAAGTGATAACAACTAAATTTGTGAATCAGAAGTAAACACTCTCGAGAATGCATTTCTAATTCTCGAGAATGATCTTATGATTCTCGATCATACCCTCATAATTCTCGAGAATAGCATGGCAAAAACAAATGACTTCATGTTATTCGATTCTCGAGTATAAGATTGAATTCTCGAGAATTGGACCAATTCTCGAGTACCCACAATTGATTCTCGAGTATGCATAGTACGTCACAACATCACTTCGGATGATTCTCGAGAATGCTCAATAAATTATCAATTGCTTCCTAGCCCATAATCCTCGAAAATGTTAACTTGACTCTCGAGAATAGAAGCAATTCTCGAGAACTCACTCTTGATTCTCGAGAATGCTAAGTGAATAAATATGATAATCAATTATCTCTATTACATGATTCTCGAGAATGCCAAATTGATTCTCGAGAATGAAAGAAATTCTCGAGAATACAAAATCAATTCTCAAGAATGCCTTCCATCTACGAAAACTCATTAACGCATGATTCTCGAGAGTAACATTTTAATTCTCAAGAAGTTCTTTACGATAAGCTTCGAACATAGAAATTCTTGAGAATGAGGTAACAATTCTCGAGAACTCTTACAGTTTGCTTTCTCAACTCTTGGTCTTTAACTTGATTCTCGAGAATGCTTAGAACAATTTCTCGAGAATGTTTTTCCTAAAAGTTTACGATGAATTTACGCAACTTAAATCTCTTCCTGAAATTCATGGGTTATTCTCCAATGTTTATTAATCATCTTAAAACTCATTCTTATCATATCTAAACAATCTTTGTTTGAGTTTTAAAGTGATTAACTGTGCAAAATTTGAATTCGAGCGAAAGGCAATCCAACGTGGCAAGACACTAAATGTAAGTCGAGAAACGAGCAACATTAGGAATAAACGATTGCAGCAGACGAAAACATTCTTCCGAGGAACACTTATTCCAACTTGCACTCGATTATCTCTCTACACAAGGTCGTCACCGCCAAGAGCATTTAATGAAGCAACGTTCAAATATTTCCAATCATTCTCGCTTCGTGTCTAACAGAAATAGAGAGTCACAACGACTATTTCTTGAAGACTCACAACGGAATTAATGGCGTTCACTATAAAAGACCATCACATTCAATTTCGCCATCTACCGAAACATCTTGCGCATTCAATTTGAGTCTACTGTATTTATTGTTTCAATTGTTTCATTAATATCTTCGGATATCTAGCACTTCAGCGATTATCATCTATCTACTTAGTGAGGAGTTTTTGTTTCTTAAACATTTATTTGATTACAGTTTAGTTGGTATAGCTTAAGGTTGTGGAACCTTAACAATGAGTGTACGTTTGCAACCAGTAAGGGGAGTGAGTCCGAGTGAGAAAGGATCATCCTTGAGTTATAATCGTATTTGAAAAGATTTGTGGAAATCCCAAGGTGTGCTTGGGACTGGACGTAGGTCGAAGTATTAGGCCGAACTAGTATAAATCGCTCGGTGTTCATTTACTCTTTCTGTCTCGGTTTAAATTCGTCTCCGTGTATATCTTCGAAAAGAATTTGAGATCATCACCTATTCACCCCCTCAGGTGATATTCCACTTTCAAAGGATACTAACTTGTACTAAAAAAATTACTAATGATGGTAGAGGAGAGGAAAAACTGGAAAAAATAGCTTTTTACAAAGAGATTTAAACTTCTCAAGTTGCATGAGAAGAATAAGATTCCTACATACACATGAATGGTGGGACCTACATCTTTTAAAAAAAAAAAGATGTAGATCCCACCATTTCATGTATGTGTGACATGAGAATACACTTCTCTTACAACATGATAAGTGTATTTCCCATTACAAAACCAAGGTTTTAATGCGAGATCGAATAGCTTCGGACAATTTTGGAGTGTTTAGCAAACTTTTGCCAAAACCTAGGTATTGAAGTTATCCAAATACTATCATTTTTTCCGAAAGCCATTCTTACCTCATAAATCCCAAAACTATTCTTCAAAAGCTATATGCAAACGGGCTTTAAATGGGCTTTTGATTAAAGGAAGAGGCAAAATAAAAATAATATACCTAACATATTGGGCCTATTTGGGTCGGTGGTAAGAGCGGTGACTTAAAAACTATCTGACTTAAAAAAAAGCTCGGTAGGAAAAAAGTCAAGTTGTAAATAATGAATTGTGTTTGGATTGATAGTGATGAAGTGACGGGACCCATGTCAAAAAGCTTAGAGTTTTTCCTTAACTGGTTTTTCGAGCTTTTGACTTAAAGTCCAGTGAACTTAAAGTTCAACCCAAATACCTTTCATTGAGCTTTTTTTCACTGAGCTTTTCCTAACGCCCAACTATATATTTTTGCCTGGAATGCTCTCATGAAGCGGAATCCAAATAGGCCCAATATAAATCCCCAAAGGTCCTTAGAGACTTTTTTATATTAATTACAAAATTCCAATGTCAAAATGATTTTTCATGTTGTTAAAATGACTTTTCCTATTGTTAAAATTTTCCTATGAAAATATTGTTGTCAAAATAGCTTTTTCGCTCGAAAAAAAATGACAACAGAAAAATCATTTTGACAACAATATTTTTATAGGGAAATTTTAACAACAATAAAAGTCATTTTAACAATATGAAAAACTATTTTGACAAAAAAAAATTTATAAGGGATTTGGAGTTGAGACTTTTTAAATTATTTTTTTGTTTTTTAGGATCTCACTGATATTTTCCCTTAAAAATATTTACTAACTCTCCTAAGAAGAGATAAGTGGAGGTGGGGTCGAGAATTAAATATGGGTATGACAATTTGATGGAGAGAAGTAGTAATCACAGGACTTGCAAAAAGACAAAATGAGAAGCCATGGAAGGAAGATAAAACTTTCTTTTAACAAGACTGAACAGAAGAGCACTTTGTCCAAAAAGAAAAAGCAGAAAAAAAAAAAGAAGAGCACAACGAATAAGAGGGAGGAATGAGAAGGAAAAAGAAAAAAGAAGATACAAGAGAGACTGCGTGCAGGGGACGACTGGGAGCGAGAAAAGCGAATACAAGATAAAAGTTGAGAGCTTAGTGATGGGGCGCTTGAAATCATAAAATATTTATAAGGAAAAGAATTGGATCCGATTTCCTTAGTATCCCCTCCTCCTCATCCTCAATATCTTGGCTGATCGTCAATATTTGATCCAAGGGTCCATTTTTAAAAAAAAATATGGACCCTTGGATCAAATATTGACGGCCTGATTAAGATACCGAGGGAAAAGGAGGCTTCCGCTTTTCCGAGATAATCCTTTTCCGAAAAGAATTAGGGTTGGACCCTTTTATAAAATATTATTATTATATTTTTCTAACAATAATATTTATTTATTCTTTCTTTCATCTCTTTCTTTTTATTTAGATGTAGATTAAATTATTTTATGAAGATATTTTCCGACATATTTTCTTTTCAGTATTATTTTTGTCAATATCATTTATCATTTTTAATTAATCAACTTTAATAAACTTTGTTATAATATATCTATAATTATTATTAGTTAAAAGCCAAACAAAGAATTCGCTTTGGGGAGAAAACCTCTTTTACATCGGCTAATCTAAACCAATTTAATGGATGGAAAATGCAAATGTGTGACTCGTATAAATAGCGAGGATATTGATTTTATAGGAAAAAACATTTTAACATTGATTGTGGACACATAGTGGGTAGTCGCGAGCTCGCTAATGTAATACCCGATTTTTGATTTATCGAAAATCTTATATTTTGGAATATGTTACCATATTAAATTGGCTAATATATGTGACATAAAAGCACATAGAATAATGACTATTTTAAGTTTAAAAGAGCCATGGATAATTATAAAAACACTTAATTAAATTAAGTGTCGATTAGCAAATAATTGGCAAATAAGCTTTGCACTAATTGAGATTAGTGGCATAATTCTTCAATTTAATTATGGACAAATTAAAGTCATCATTTTTAAAATAAAATAGTGTTGATTATTGAAGAAAAATTAAGGGCCAAAGATGAAGAATTAAACTTGTTTAATAAAGCACTAATTATCATGGTTAAGCTAACAAATTAATTATGCAATGGGATATGTAATTAGTACACATATAAACACTTGATTAAGGGAATAAATTGAGTGCCTTATTCAGCCCCAAAATTTAGAAGAAGAAAAAACGTGCAACTAATTGTGAAGGAAGAAAAGAGATGATTTATTATATAATCGTACAAACTTAGCTTTGAAAAGTCAAATTTGGCAACTAGCTAATTAGGTAATTGGTATATTAGTTATTGTGTTAATTAAAACATTCATTAAATGGCAAAGAGAAGGAGGCATGTCGACCATAATGGGAATGAAGGAGATTAAATATGATAAAATGCAAATTGATCAAATGGATGAGAAGAAAGAAGAAACTTTGAATCACCTTGTTAATTACCATTTCTACCATAGAGTTTTTCCTATAAATAGGAGGCTTCCCTCTTCATTTCTTCGTACCAACACAAACACTTCTTATCCTTTGATTAAGAGAGTGGGACGTGAGATTTTGAAGAGGAGGAAGAGTAGGATCAAGGTTCTTCAAGGGTGAGTTCATTAGTTCTTGAGTTTTAGCTTTTAGTTCTTAGTATAAATGTTGTTTAATCTAGAAAATTAGAGAATAAATTCCTATACTTGTTTTAGGCCTCCTTGCGTTGAAAAATCTTAATGAGGTAAAAACATGTTGGGAAATAATTTTAGATATTAATGAAACAAGATTTGTGAAAATTGTTGAATTTTCAGCTTTTAAATCCTGTGTTGGCAAGAAACATTCAAAGCTATTATTTTATGTATGATATGATCTTTAAAACTCATGAAATTTTATAAGAATAAATTATACATGTAGGGGTTTCAAATATATAAAATATGTAGCATTTTGAGTTGTACACAAGGAGCTACAAATTGTTGAATCGGGTCACGTTTTGAATTAAAACTGGATAGCGTTGAGAAAAGCTAAAACTGGGAATGACTCATTTTGGAAGCACATCATTTTGAGTTTTTAGAATTAATTATGATTTTGCAAAGTTAGTGAAAAATCTGGGCAAAATGTCGGAAATTGTGTTTTGAAGAAAATGTAAGGGTAAAAATGGAATAATTAATCCACCGAGGGTATAAAGGTAAAAGGAGGAGAAAATAGCCCTTAGGATATTATTCTAAGTGATATGGTAATATTATAGGATATCTGGGAAGTCCGAGTCGGATTCAAAGGTCATGCGTTTTGGCAAATACACAGTGGAAGGTACTTCAAGCAACTCCGATAGTTGGTTAAACAAGAAAACCAAGGAAAACATTAGTCTATAAGGTAGTGGGCTTACCCTACTTGCATGTAGCTGATATTATTACTTATGTGTATATATATGATTGCTATACTTGCTTGTTATGTTTAACATACTTGAATGATTGAAGCTCGTTTCGATTATGCTATGGCCATGAGTATGATTATCAAACATTGAGCATGCAAAAGTATCATTATGTTGACATAAGCCTATGCAAGGTAAGCACTTCATACAATAGCATTTATCTTGCATGCATTGTTTGGTATTGTTTGCTACCGAGATTCCTCGAATCTCACCCCTACCAACAACAGTGTGCACTAGGAAGAAGTGTTACATTTAATCCCGGAGGAAGGTCGCTTGAAGACAAACCAACAGAGGAGCCGTGAAGATGCACCAGTCAAGACGAGAATCGGGAGAAGTCCGATAGGACTAGTTTCTAGCATGAATTCAATAAAGTTATTTCAAACCATTTGATGTTTAAACTAAGAAAGGATTAGCATATGTGGTTCAGTCATAAGTCATCGTGAAAGACGGGGAGACTTCCACTAGACTTTACCCGGCCTGGGCAAATGGGTTTGATTAATCAGTATTGTGTTCCAAGCCACAAGTCTAGTTAAGGCTTGATTTAAGATTGTATAGTTACTATATAAGAGTTGTAATTATACAAGTTTGTATTATTGTATCACATAAATATTCCTTTGGGATTTTTAATATAACCAACATATGTCATACATCATCATCTGTCGGGACATATGTCATCGCTACTCATTGTCCAAACGTTAATGCATGTTCTCCGTTCCTCTTTACTCGACTGTACCACCTCAAACTCTATTGATTTTCCTAAAACTACATGTCACCTGGACACAATAAGTAATATGGAATTTGGAGTGTTACAACTAATATACTAAGGTTGATAGTCTTTGCATTGTAGTCAATGATTGATGTCTTGTTCTCTTGTAGTCATCCTTGCATCATTATAAATTTAGTTTGATTATATTAAGAAACTTGATTAAGTTAATATGTATTTTCTAAAACACACTAATCATTTTTTTAAATTTCCCATTCTCTCTCTCCTTGATTATTGTCGAGAGAGCATGAATATGAGGTAAATTAGGAAAAGAATGATAAATATAAAAAAATATATATATATATCTTATATTTAAGACTAAGATCAACTCACCAAATATTTTTTATATTTAGGACCGGATCGGAGGAGTAAACAAATTGTAAGCTTTGATGAAAAGAGTGGTAGTTGATTTATTATGTAGTTAATGACTATTACATTGTAGTCAATTGGCTAATATCCTAGATCCAGTTCTTAATATAATTCTTTTCCCCTAAAACACCATTGTTATATTCTATTATTTCTTCATTCATTCTCCTCCTTTATCATTGTTGGGGATGTATTAATAGGAGTAAATTAGAAAAATATTATCCAATATGAAAACATGTCTTATACTTAAAACCAAAATCAATTCTCTAAGTGTGTTCTATATGAAAGACGGGGAGTATGTTGTAATTAGTCCCTTATACAAAAGCTTTGTTAAATTTGTAAATTTGTTGTGGTCAATAGTCATTAGATTGTAGTTAATTAATGGTTAATATGTATTGTAGTTACAGCCTGAAATTTTGTTAAACTTGTAATAGAATTATAAACTGGGTGAAAACAGAGAACTGTATAATCACTAACAAGGGCGGACCCAGTTTATGCTTGCCCCCTCTTAAATTTGAGATGTTTTAAAAAATAAAATAAAAAATAAATATACACACACATATTTAAATGATTGTCCACCCTTAAATTAAATGCTCACCTTTAATACATCAAGACTACACTTCTTAATCAAATAGGGAAAATGTGTATTTGATAGCATTGATAATAAGGCAATTATGATGAAATTCTAAAATATTAGGCCTAGAATGATGACATTGTAATTATTTTCATTGTAATATACTTTTGTTATTAAAATATATGTATTTGAACATATTGAGTGCCCACCCTTCAGGTGTAATTTATGTAATTGCATTTCTAATGACTTAGCCTTGTTTTTCTAAATGACGAGTTTGTAAAATAATTGTCTTTCTTATCATATCATTAGTGTTCACTTGATTTAATTAATATTTTTATATTCTTTTCTTTTCTTGTTTATATTCGTTTGTTTTTTAATGTATTTAAGACTTTCCTTTAAAAAAAAAAATTCAGGGCGCTGCCTCGAACCCCTACCAATGGTGCCCCTGTTTGAAGAAATTTTGGGTCCACCCTGATCACTAATCTGGTGTGGTCAATAACCATTCGGTTAAAAGGGAGGTAATAAGTAACACTACCTCTCTATTAGACTATTCCTTAGTATAAGTGCTATTTTTGGTTTGCATTTAGACTAGATATAAAACCTTATTGTATCCCAAAATTTATTATTTTTTCTTAAAGTATTTGTATTAATTACACACATTTAAATGTTTCTAGAAAAATGACTAAAAATAATTTTGAAATTGTAAAATCTCAAATCGATATTTTTCAAAAATAAGTTGTGAATTGATTAACAAATCTTGTCATTCTCTTATCAATTTTTGGTAACAAACATAATTTAAGATTTTACAATTTTGAAGTTCTTTTTATGTCATTTTCTCCTGTTTCTATCTCAAGATAATCATGTAAAAATAATATTTTAGGAAAGCCAACCTATATTTGTTACAAATAACAAACATAACTAATTTTCTTAATTTATTCAAATCAAGGACCTTTTTTATTTTTGATAACAAAATCAAGGAACTCACTTTTGTGTCAATGGCCAAAAGTAGTACACATTCGATACTTAATATAAGACATATTTGTCTAATTTCATCATATTAAGAAAATTAGTTAAGTTAGTTAATTTGACATGTATTTTCTAAAACCGTAATTAACTTCATTAATTCCCTCATTTCCTCTTCTCCTTGATTATTGTTGAAGTATCAATAAGGGTATAAGTTAGGAAAAATTCAAAAATATGAAAATTATGTCTTACATTTAAAACTATGATAATCAATTCCTTAAATATGTCATATGTCAAAGACAAGAGGGGTAATAAATACTCTCTCTAGTCCTTTTTATAAATACCTAAAATTTGCATTGCCTTGGTTCTTTTCTATTTTAGCCCGATTAATTATATATATTGCATTTATTAAAAGGTTAATGTTACCTATATTTACTTTATTTTCCTTTCTTACTTGCCCCTCATAAGGAAAGACATGCTTTAGAAAAAAATGTTTATTTAAGACCAACTTATTATTTTTAATTAATTTTATTCACTTTTTTAAACCACATAAATTCAGTTGTTAGACTCTTATCAAAAT
The DNA here is from genome assembly GCA_025563575.1 of Acacia pycnantha. Taxonomy (NCBI): domain Eukaryota; kingdom Viridiplantae; phylum Streptophyta; class Magnoliopsida; order Fabales; family Fabaceae; genus Acacia; species Acacia pycnantha. The sequence goes on along the minus strand of JAMWYP010000427.1, from coordinate 93,305 downwards.
AAATAGGAGTGTGAGTTCATGTGACACTGTACAGTTAGATCATTCTGACGCTTCATATTGTCAGACCTGGAGACACACAACAGAGAAGCACTGAAGAGAATCAGAGCGCCAAGAATTAGCAATGATTGTGAGTTGGCTTTCCTTATTTTTATCCTTACTCTCATTTTCTTTTATTATAATTGGATTAAAATTTTAGATTTAATATATTATATCTTTAAGATAAAATTATAATAATATTTTTATAATATGTTAAATTTAAATCATTGAAAACTTAATACAACAAAGGAAAAAAAAAAAAAAGGGGGTAACGGAGAAAAGTCAAATCCTCTCCTTCTTTCTTAACCGGCTTATCCCAGATTTTTAGATTTATTTATTTATTTATTTCAATCCTGATGGCTTTCTCACGTGTCACCTAACTTCAAAGCTTTCGTCTCTCTTCCGGCGAGGGATCAAGGACGAGAAATTCTTGGATCCACTATGAGCAGGCGAACCGGAACCGCCAATCCATCGGCTTTGACTCGGGCGGTAGAATCCGTCTTTGCCTTTGTCAAATTCGCTGAGTTTGAGATCCTCTTCGTTCTTTTCTTTGTCATCGCTTATGTTACCTTCAAAGACATTGTAAGTTATTCCTTCCTTTCCCTTTCTCTCTGTGATTTAGATGTAAATATCAATTATAATTTCATCTAAACTTTAATTACGATGGTGTACGGATATGAATATTTTTCGTGTTCTGGATCAATTTGGTTCTTAATGTTTAGTCATAAGGAATAATTCGGATAGACCTGGATATTACCCTGTGTATATCTCAATGATGTATCGCTGGGCTGTTATCAGTGTTGCTCATTTTTACAGAATTTCGCTCTTTGTAATTAACATAACTTCCTTGTGAGTAAATAAATTCAAATTGTATTATCTCTTGGGTTAAAGATTCACCCGTGTCTTGGCGGAATTAATTTGAAACGAAGCGATGTTTTAAGGTTTCGCTTATTTGTTGTAAACTTGTGGAAGTTTCTATGGGAAAGGGCTATGAGGCTTATGTTTCTTTATTGTTTATTCTCTAGTGTACAGAGAAATGCATCTATAGGTTGAGTGTTTCACATTACATTACTTGAGAAAGGGCCAAAGAGGAAGTGGCTCCATTGTTCTAATCTGATGGAATAACCATGGGGCTCTTTGATATGTAGAATATTAGATATGTAAAGAGAAACAAAACGAAGATGTGAGTTGGAGATGCTTTTGTGCCTTGCAAAAAATGAGTGCTGAAGAGATACACATTATTGAGTAATGATGAAGTCATAATAGATCTTGCTTATATCATTTTCTGTTTAATAGAGCTAACAAGAGCATAATATGCCTTGCATTTTTTTGTTGGGTGGTTTCTTCTCAATAGAGAGGGATTCCATTTCCCTCCTTATACCAGACATGTCATAAAACCTTAATGGGAGTCCTTCTTTTTCAAGGATGTACTTGTAACATGTGATACATCAATGCTAAAAAACAATGCTCTCTTGGGGTTGTCAAAGTTATTGCATTATAAAGTTACAATTTTGTGGAACTATGCAAGTTAGATGTAGTAAGCAGTGAGATCTGTTTTTCTCTTGTAATGTGATCAATATTAGTTTGTTTCTTTCATTAATTGAAGCATCCCTGTTGGTTCTCAAATGTCATATCCAACGGTCTACACACAGGAACAATTTAGTCCAATGCTATTGGCTGACTTTTACAATCCCTGCTGTAGAATTTGGAAAACAATGATCAGAATTTAAGTTTGGGAATGTACATATTAAAATTCTCCTGCTTTGGTGAGACTAGAGACTACTTTTATTATTTCCAAAGAACGATAAGGTTGCTGGTTAGGAGGGATGGCAACACGGCAGGGGCAGAGAGGCCTTCCTAGTTTACTTTCCAAACCCTGTCCCCTTTCTCATCTTTTTCAGACAGGGAGTAACTTACGCGGCCTGTGTGTTGAGAGGCAGAAATTTCTCCTATGACCACTATATGGGCCAATACCAATGGAGATCTCACTGACTGGGAAATTGTCATCCCTATCTAGGACAGTAAGACAGCTGCAACAGGTTTAGTACTGTCTTCTTCTTCATAGCTGATTAATGAACTTGAACAAGGTTTAGCACTGTGTCTGCTTTACTTTTGTTTTGATGATGATGCTCAATTATTCATCAGTACTCAATAACTGGATTGTTAATTCACATTTGGTCTTGGCAAGTTTAGGGTTTGTCGCCATCGTCATCGTTGTATTTGGTCTTTGTAATTTATTGAATAGGACCTTTTGATAAATAAGTTTTTCAAAGATCCAGTTATTATATGGTATTCATTATGTGGTGCAATCCATTGACTCTATTTAGTGGAATAAGGCTTGTTGACAACAAGTTGTTGTTATGCTAGTGGTTGTAGTATTTGGTCTTGATATGTTGAGATGCTTGGCAACTAAGCTTGTATTCTCTATCTCCAGTCCTCATATTCCCCTGTTCTCTGCCTGTTATCCTATAATTGCCTTTGCAAGTGAATGCTAATAATTGATTATTTCCATTGCAGACATCAAGGCCTGAATACAATCAAATACTTGTAAAGAAGCCTGGCGGAGTTGATCTTTGGCCTTACTAGAAGAAGAGAAGTTTTTGTTTATGTTGGATGTTAGTTTAGCATTAATGGTGTAATATTTAGCATGCCACCCTGTGACTGCAGAGCTCATTGTCGTATTTATATGTTACATAAATTTTGTACGCGAAACAGATGAAACTTCAAAATTGTGTACAGTTCCGTTCTCCCAACAGGAATAGCAAAACCGATTAGAATTGCAACATAACACTTCTTCGTTTTAAATCCCATCTCTATTCTATCTGTCTTCCATTTACCTCTTTTCATGATTAGTTTTGCGTTACATGTAGTGGTATAATACTGAAAAATGAACCTAACCTAATCAGGTATTTTTTTAAACATACGACAATATTCACTGATTGTTGGCCCCAAAAAACAGAAAACGGCTTATTTAAGCTTTGAATTGCCCAGTTGAATGACCAAGTAGAAGTATTCAAACTTCAAAGTATCGCTAATCTAGGTTGGATTTCTTTCATCATCCCTCATAGTCTCTAAATCATATCCGTCCAATTAATCTAAAAAGTCATATTATTACTTTAATTTTTTTCTCATCTTCTCAATCAACAAACAGATGAGATTGTTAAGGGATATGGAGAAAAAAGATAAGAAGAGAATCCTCTTTCAACTAATCCCCAGTAAAATGACCTATGAGGCTTTAGTTGTAAATAAATACATTTGCTGCATTGCTTCTGATGAATAGTTGGACCACCAATAAATTCATAACTGAGTGGCATAAAAACTCTCAAGTAAGGAGGAAGCCGTGGGTTTGATACCCGCTTAAAATCCCAATCCATTAATGTCTGCCTTTAACTTCAAAAACCAGTTAAATCATCTCTGCCTCTTGACCATATTCTCCTTAATTTCATACGTTGATTTTACGAAAAGAAATATGTTACGGGGGCCTGACATGTCATTTAAGCGCGGAGAAAATTAGAATCCACATCAAAATGATCATAAAATAAGAATGACTGCTCCCATAATGCTTCATATACATACAACACAGCATAGCGTCAATAACAACGCTGAGGATAAACAATCTTGCTTGTTTCAAACTCACAAATAAAAACCACACAACATCGTTAACAAACCATTCCAATTTCAAATAAAATACTTACTCACGGGAGACATGTCACTACACTTTTAAATCTTAGCATTATCCAGTACAAAGATTTTGTGCAGCTGCAGCTGCATCTATTCTTCTTTGGTCACCTTATTTGCCTTGGCTTGTTCATCCAAGCCAGGCGGCTCTATAAGCCTGTTCACCTCATTTGTGTTGGCTGGTTCATCCAAGGCAGACGGATTTATTATAAGCCTTTCCACGGGAACTTTGGCTACATCACGGCGTACTCCAATATCAGAAACAAGTCGACTAATACAGTACATACCACAACCAACCAGTGCTAGACCACTAAAACTGGTTGTCAAGAAGCGGAGTGGTGAAGAAACTACAGCACTAACAGCAGCAACATACGATGCTGCCTGCCCACTCCGGCCTACACTGATGTTTGGGATCACAAGAAGGCCTGTTTTGCAGTAGATTGCAAAGTCTTCACAGTTGTTTTTGAAGACATTGTAGACGCCAAATCCATTTTGAAGAAGATATCTAGCACGACAGAGGACATCTTCAGGTGGGTCAGATGGGGCAAGTGTGCAGGTGCCTCCTCGAGCTTTGGCAATAAAAAATGCTGGTGAGACACCATACTCAAAGCGATATAGATGACCGCCGAAAGAAAACAATCCAAGCATGAATAAATGACACCATTAAGGTTTGATTGGTCGCCACATTTTGGACATGGATTGTTAGCAGAATGAGTGGGAGATGAACTCAAAAGGAGACGGTCCAAGATAGTTCCTGTGCCAATTTCTTGACCTCCTCTAGTGAAGTGGATCACCACTCCCTCGCCAACATATATTCCTGTTGTGTACAAAAGCAATAAAAAAATAGCCATTTCAGTAAGATATCCATTATTATTAAGAAAGAAAAATTGATTCTTGCCAATCCCAAAGATGTACAGAATTTTAAATGTGGTTTTGAAAACAACCACAGCATGCAAAAAAGTTCAAAGGTTGTTCAATCTTGGTATGGATAAATACGGACAAGATGCCAATTAATTCTAGGACGTATTGCTATTTTCTACAGACACTTTCTTTGCCACTCTGCTAATATCTTCTTTAGTAAATATACCCCACAATTCACCCTGAAGGTTCTGAATTGCTGCTCAATGGATCAAATATATATAAACTGCATATTACATACATTTTCTCCTTAGGCAGCTTTTTTTTTTTTCATTATATCCTCATATATTTTTTAAAATCTCCTACTACCCCAATAGCCCAATTCACCAATCCTTCAATCATAATTGAATAGCAACAAGATTCATATCAAAACCAGATGACAGAAGTCCAGAAACTAGAACACCTATCCATAACATTTTATAACAATTAATTCGTCCTTGTCGCCTTGTTGGTTCATCCACCCAAACACATTTAGGAACTGCAATTCTGATAATTCAGAACTTTTAACTTTCGGAAGAAGAATAGCAACAGAATCACAGCCACAACACTCATCATCAAAATATCACCTTCAAGCCTCCCATTTTCATTTTGTAAAACATTCAATTACATTGCACATTCAAAATCCCAGGGGAGACTTCGAGATAATATTCATTCATTCCTTAAATCCACAAGGTCTGTATAAATTGTTCAAATGTTGCAGTCAAACAAGAAAAAATCTTCCATAAAAAATTTGGGAACTGCCAGCTTCAAATGTGCAAGCATAATTCCACCACTAAATGTCTCTCAAGAGTGTATAATACAAATAACGTCACCTGATGTAGAAATATTGCAACTATAACAAAAGTAATCTAAGCCACTGGGGTTTATTACTGAGGGTCGAGAATGCCTAAATTTCAGATTGGCTCTCCTACTTATGCTGGGATATATTTACAAGATGGCAGCAAGAGGTCACACCAGTAACCACCTGAAAGCTAGGGTTACAGGTTCAAATGCTCAAGCATTGTTGCTAACCCTTGGCACCTTAGTAAAATTCACGTTGGATCCCACACAATGTTGATGGACCAAATGCTATCACTTGGAAATGACCAAAACAGAGCTCTTACATCACAAGCTTAAGAAATTTCCACAAAATACAACCTCCCATCCACTTAAATGTTTTCCTTTTTGTAGCCACTTGACCACTTCCACTTAAAATTTTTATTATAGAATTAACACGCACAAAAGATCGATATGAACTAGGAACTTAATATGTAATAATCCCTAAACGACAAAAACACAAACTTGCAAATTTGACCAAGAAAGATTAGTCGATAAACAAAAATATCTAAGTAATATAATATTTGTGATAAATTAAACGAGAAAACCCCTACTCCCGCCAATCAACAAACCCAGAAACCAAAACATAACCAGAGCCTGTAAAGCCCCAGTAACCTTTGATATAGAAAACACAAAAAGCAAAAATGGAATTCGGAAAGACCCAGAGAGAGTAATCCGATCAAAATTACACACACATCAAGGACACATAGTAAAGCAGAAAACAGAAAGTAATTAGGACGATGAGGAGAAAAGGGATGACCATGATGCGCATAAATGTGTGCCTCCCTCCACGAGTAAATGTGGTCACCGGGCTTCAGTTCTTCCCGATCAATCCTGTTCGAGAACAATCCCATTATCGCTCTCTATAGATTTGGTCACCAACAACAGATCTCTCTCTCTCTCCCCTAACTCTCGGATTGTTAAATTTTATGGCCAAAAGAAGCAACGGAAATTAATAATTCTCACTGTCGGAAAAGGAGAGGGAAAGAGAAAGGAAGCAAGCGAGGACGACAGTGGAATAAACGCAAACGTTTTCGTTCATTCCTTCGTCGCTACGTCCGTGTTTTTTTTTGCTCAGAAGCTACGTCCGTGTTTGGGAGAAAGAATATGCGATCCAGAGGCCCAGGGATACCGGGAAAATGAAGCTGAATATATGTGTAATGTAAGGATAAAATTTATGAAAATACATCACTTAAAATTTAAAATTTTGAATAAGTGATTTTCTAGTCCTCCTAAAATAAGTTGTAGATTGCTATTCGAGTATAGTTAATACCTATATTTTGTTTAGGTAATAAAACTAATTTGAAATTTTAAAGTTTAAGAGGTATTTTTCTTTTGTCTTTTTTCTTAAAATTATCATATTTTAATTTTCTATAAAAACTAGATATATTTTAGAGGAAATGACAGAAAGATCCTAAATCAAGTTCTTTACCAAAAATCAATAAAGTAATGACAATATTTAATAAGTAATTTACAACACATTTGTTAGGAAATATCTAATTTAGAATTTTGCAATTTTAAAAATTATTTTTCTATCATTCTCGTCATCATTTATATATGGGTGAAGGAGCAAATTGACCAATGACTATTGTTTAGGAGCGCTAACACAAAAACTTTCTAATGGACTTTTAATACCAAAAGACTTTTTAAAAAGTAAAAGTAGCACAAAATCGTTACTTTTGCCGCAACCTCAGTTAGTGGGTCGAATTTGGGAAATAATGAGTTCAAATAAAAACAAAAAGCAAACGTGGCAGGAGGGTGAGAGGGGTTGAAAAACGTTTTACGTATCCCCGATATTAAACTAGCCTCCTTTTATGCCTCGCCTATCTCTCTTTCCACTTCTTCCAGTATGGGCGTTGGGGTTGAACGTCCTCCTCGTAAACACCAACTTCCCTTATCTCCTCTCCTCTCGTGCTTTACCGTATATGTCGCCCAACGATCCTAGTTTTATACTCTTCTGGTCAAAAGATGTCGGCATCTCGAGATCTCGCCACCTCTTCCTCGATTACATCCAACTCTCCTCCCGAGGTTCGTTACTTATCGCCATTAAAACATTCGTGTTTCAGCTTCATGCTTTAGGACTTTGGCATCTTCTCCTCTGTATTCATGTTTCTTCCAGAGAGATATATAGTCTCCCTTTTAATCTTCAAATCTAAGGGAAATTCTGGATTTTTTTATATTTTGCAATGTTCGATGCATCCGGGCTTCATGGCCCGAAAAACAAAACATGGGTTGTGATTTGTGAGTTGTGAGAGAATATGTATTTCTTCTACCGTATTTGGTTATGTAATCTGAGAATCTGAAAGTCGTATTAATTAAAATAAATACATGGGTATATATACAAGAGAGAGACTAACAAGAAACCCTACAATTGTAGATCTAACTTAATCCCTAATAATATGGATCTAACCGTAATCCATATTATAACACTCCCCCTCAAGTTGGAGCATAGATGTTAATCATGCTCAACTTGTTACAAGAAAACATAATATAAATAAATCCAAACAAAATAATTTTCTTCCTAAGAATCTCTTCACCTAATTTTCACACACTCCCCTGTGAAAGCAGTTTGAATGTGAGTAGCCATTAATCACCAATAACTTGCTTCTTCATGAGATCTTGAAGTAAACAAAGAACGATACCAAATAATACTCCAAACGTCTCACTGGAAACCAAACATCAAACGGTCTCACCAGGGACCAAACGATACTCCAAATGTCTCACCAGAGACCAAACAATCATCCAAACGTCTCACCAAAGACCAAACACCTCACTGGAGGCAAGACAACGAACGTGTCACACAAGGACCACCAAACTATCTCACTAGATACAAACACCTCACCGGAGGCAAAGCAACGAACGAGTCACACAAGGACCACCAAACTGTCTCACCTGAGACAAACACCTCACCGGAGGCAAAACAACAAATAGGCCAATGAAATTACCCAACCACAAACACGACATTCAAGACAAAAGAGCACTTCACGAACGTACTGGAAAACGAAACAAACGAAGAACCCAGCCACTAGAAACAAGTGAACGTGCATGAAACAAAATGCCGACCATGCTGAAATAGTAGAAACCCAGTCTCACAACACAACCTTCGAAGCAAAGAACCGGAGAAATCGGACACTGTCACTATACACTTTGCATGATGACAAGAACCACCGAAAAACTCAAATTGGACAATAACTAACCAAGCTTTGATACCATGTAATCGAGAATCGAAAGTCGTATTAATTAAAATAAATACATGGGTATATATACAAGAGAGACTAACAGTAAACCCTACAATTGTGGATCTAACTTAATCCCTAATAATATGGATCTAACCGTAATCCATATTATAACAGGTTAAATACCATTAAACTATTATGTTGTCATTGGGATTATTCTGCGCTATTCATGCTTCCTCTGCTCTAGATGGTTGGTTTCCTGAATTCATTTCAATCTTTCATAAACACAAGTGGGAGCCAAGTTGTCCTGCCTCGATTATTTTCATTCTTCATAGCATCTTAGCATTTTTATCACTCGAATGAACAGTTCTTTTTTATTTTCGGCGAGGTGCTTTATAGGCATCGGCTATTTGGTGCCTTTTCTTCATTCCGATAAATCACATTGTTCACTCGACTTATCGAAATTCCTCTCGTTTACTTCCGTTTTATGTGTTGACATGGCTTTCCCAAAGTAAAGCTCAAAAGTAGATTAAGGTTAAAAAATTAGATGCAAAATTCCTTGATTTTGATGTATGATCTTTCCTTTCTTGCGTACTTCGGTATGTTGTCGACCTTAGTTTCATCTTAAATGAGCACTCGACTATGATTTACATTTTAGCATGATTGGAGTAGCTCAAAGCAAACAAGCCGGAATGCCTTCTACGAAAATTCGAACAAAAACAAAATGAGCAGCGAAGAATGAGGCAACGAAGATAAGCAATGCGTAAGAATTTAAAATGATGAAGAAACCAGAAAAGATTCAAGCGGTGTCCACGATGCAACAATATGGACACAAAGTTCTCATTACTTTAACAACTACAACGTGAATCAGCCTCGACATTTCTGCAAGAGCTGCCATGGATATTGGACTGTCGGTGGAGCAATGAGAAATCTCATTCGATGCCGGAAGACGAAGGAACAGGAAACTTTTAGTCCCCTCTCACCCTCCTGCCACGTCTGCTTTTTAGTTTTTATTTGAATTCATTATTTCCTCAAATTTTGACCCACTAACGGACGTTACTGACAAAAGTAACGATTTTGTGCTAGCTAGTTTTACCTTTTAAAATGTCTTTTGTGTTATAAATATCCCAATATTGGTGTGAATGTCCATAACCTTCCAAGAAGAGTCTTTTGAATTCTACACTTGAAGCCATATAACCTATGACATGAATGGCTTAGTGGGAGTTTTATATAACTTACAATATTCCATAATATACCATTATGTATATTTACTCTTGTATGTTACTCTTGTAATGGAAGTTGAAGATTGATTGCCTATATATAGTAGGCATGTATCAAAGGTTGAGCTACAACAATAGAAAGAAGAATCACTCTCTCCATTTCTCTCTTGCATTTCTTCATCTCCTTCATCTTAATCTCTCTTGTATTTTACTTAGTTTCATAACACGTTATCAGCACGAAAGCTATAACGAGGGTATAATTTCTTTAACGATTTCATCTACTTTCTTTAATGATTTTATTATATGTTTATTTATATATCTGGGATAATCTAAACCACTATATGGAATTCAAAATACTCTTTTACCGATTGTTTTTATACATCGGGTTCCATGGTTAAGATTGGAGATTATTTACTATTTTATATAGTACTTTTACTATTATTCATCCATCAATTTTATTCATGCACCGTAATTACATAGTAATTTATTATTGTTTTACTATTGCATAATGCTTTAATTTTGCACAATATATGTTACTAACTTTAACATAACATAACATTTACTTTTATGTTGCTAACATAACATTTACTTTTAAGCTTTTATTTTTAATGTTATGTTATTATTATGGCCAGAAGCCAAAGATTAATATTATTATGGCCAGAAGCCATACACCTCTGTTTTCTATTTTAAAATTATATGACCAGAAGTCATATCATTTTAATTTCTTAATTTTATGACCAGAAGTCATATCATTTTAATTTTTTAATTTTATGGCCAGAAGCCATATAAATTTAATTTCTCGTTATGAGAACTATGTGGCTCGAAGCCATAAAGTTTTAATTCTTTTACTTATTGCCTTTCTAAATTTTATACTATTGTCATTCGTATTTCTATGTTAATAATTCTTGTTTTTTTTAAATTAGTCTGAACCATGACAAACACAACAAGAACAAACCTGGCAAAACTTGAATTTGAGGCTCTTGATATTACCTAAAGAATTATTTATCTTGGATGCTGGATGCGAAATCCATCCGAATGCCAATGGTCTAGAAGACACAATTAAAGTAGGCAATCAAGCATCTAATCAAGATAAAGCCAAATCCATGATTTTCCTTCGCCACCATTTACATGAAAGTTTAAAGATTGAATATTTGATAGTGAAAGACCCACTGGTTCTTTGGAACAATATAAAAGAAAGGTATGATCACCGAAGATGGTCATCCTTCCAAAAGCTCGTTATAATCGGATGCATCTGCGTTTACAAGATTTTAAAACCGTGAGCGAGTATAACTCACCATGTTCGAATTACTTCTCAATTAAAATTATGTGGAGAAAAGATTATTGATGAAGATATGTTAGAGAAAACATTCTCCACATTTCATGCATCCAATTTGCTCTCGCAGCAAAGAATATCGTGAAAAAGGTTTCAAGAAATATGCTGAATTAATTTCTTGTCTCCTTGTGGTGAACAAAACAATGAGCTTTTATTGAAAAATCATGAATCCCGTCCAACAAGGCTCAACTCCATTCCCGAAGTGAATATAGTAAGTAATGAATACTTTAGTGGCCGAGGACGTGGACGTAAAGGTGGCTACAACCGTGGTCGTGGGCGTGGGCGTGGCCGTGGTCCAAATCGTGGTGGATCAAATTATCGCCTTAAAGGGGGGAAGATTGAAAAGAACCCCAGGAGGGAAACTAGTGGGAATAACAAGCATTCGAAAATGCATGTTATCGTTGTGGTGGCAAAGGTCATTGGTCTCGCACTGCCGTACGCCAAGACACTTGGTTGAACTTTACCAAGAATCACTAAAAATAATGGTAAAGGGTCAAAGATTGAAGTAAATCATGTTGAGAATTCCAAGTTTAAGGATGTTGATTTGAATATTGATAAGGCTGAAAATTCGAGTTTGAAGATGTTGATTATACTCATTTGGATGTTGCCGATTACTTAGTATAAATTTATTTTCCTATTTGGAACTGTTTGGTTTTAGTATGTTTAAACTTTCTTCTATCATATGTATTTTTTTAATTATGTTTTTATTTATTTTCATGTATCTTTAATGAAGAATGAATCTTACTAGCATCAATCCTGAAGATTTGTGTCTCGTTGATAGCGCAACAACCCACACTATCCTAAAAATGATAAATATTTTTCTTCCTTGGTAATGCAAGAAACCAATGTTCGACTATATCTGGTAATATAAATTTGATTGAAGGCTCCGGAAGAGCTAATATTTTGTTACCTGAAGGAACAAAATTATGTATTGATAATGCATTTTATTCTACAAAATCTAAGAGAAACTTATTGAGTTTCAAAGATATCCGCAGAAATGGATATCATATAGAAACAACAATTAAAAATGATCAGGAATGTCTTGCCATCACAAATATTGTTTCTGGTAGAAAATGCATGTTAGAAAGTTTTCCTGCTTTCTCTTCTGGTTTGTATTATACATTTATAAACACAATTGAAACACATGCTATTGTAAACCGAAGTTTACTAATACAAATCGAAGTTTACCAATACAAACCAAATAGTTTGCCAATGTAAACCAAGTTTACTAATGAATTTAATGTTTGGCATGACCGGTTAGGCCATCCCGGTCAATCATGATGCGAAAAATAATTGAGAATTCATGTGGACATACCCCGAAATGTAAACAAATACCACAATCCCATGATTTCTCATGTGATGCATGTTCCAAGGAAAGTTAATAATTCGGCCCTCACTAAGCAAAATAGAAAGTGAATCTCTCACATTTCTAGAACGGATACAGGGAGATATTTGTGGGCCAATACACCCACCATGCGGACCATTTAGGTACTATATGGTTCTAATTGATGCATCAACCAAATGGTCGCATGTTTGCTTATTATCTTCTCGCAACCTGGCGTTTGTGAGATTACTTTCTCAATTGATTAGATTAAGAGCTCATTACCCTGATTATCCTATCAAGAAAATACGTCTTGATAATGTTTGGTGAATTTACTTCACAAGCTTTTAATGAATATTGTATGTCCCTTGGAATTGATGTTGAACATCCTGTAGCTCATGTTCACACACAAAATGGACTTGCGTAATCATTGGTTAAACGATTGCAACTTATTGCAAGACCTTTACTTATGAGATCTAATCTCCCAATTTCGCTTGGGGCTATGCCATTTTGCATGCAGCAATGTTAATTCGCATAAGGCCAACAAGTTACCTAAAAGTTTCTCCCATACCAATGGTTTTTGGTCAAGAACCTAATATTTCCCATATACGAATTTTGGGTGTGCAATATATGTGCCAAGAGCACCACCACAACGCACCAAAATGGGTCCTCAAAGAAGGATGGGAATATATGTTGGGTATGAATCTCCTTCAATCATTAAATATTTAGAACCATCTACAGGAGATTTATTTACTGCAAGATTTGCAGACTGTCATTTTGATGAATCGGTTTTCCCAACATTGGGGGGAGAAAATAAGCAATTGGGTAAAGAGATTAGTTGGAATGAATTATCATTGGCTCATTATGATCCTCGTACAAAACAATGTGAACTGGAAGTTCAAAAGATAATTCATTTGCAGAATTTAGCTAATCGAATACCAGAAGCATTTATCGACCCAAAGAAAGTGACAAAGTCACATGTTCCACCGCTAATGCTCCTATTCGAATTGATGTCCCCGAAGGACAACCTATTATAAATGAATCTAAAGCACGCCCAAGCGTGGCGGACCCATCGGTTCCAAAGATAAAAATCCTCGAATGAGAAAAGGAGCTAAAAATATAGATGGTCAAGTCGAGATAATCAAGAAAAGTTAGTAGCTCTGAAGAGTTATTATCTCCAGTAGAGATGTCTCCGTAAGAGACCAGTGCCCGAAATATGTGAAAATAATGAGATCTCAATAAATTATTTTATGAATGGTATCCGATGGGACCGAAATGAAGTCAACGTTGACGACATCTTTGCTTATCATATAGCATATGATGTAATGAATGATAATGAGAATCATGAGCCAAAATCCATTAGCGAGTGCCAACAACGAAAGGATTGGCCCCTATGGAAAGATGCTATTAATGCAGAATTAAAATCACTGGCAAAACGAAAAGTATTTGGACCTGTAGTCCATACACCTGAAGATGTAAAGCCAAATTGTCTCAAGGAATATTTGTTGAAAGAAGGGTACAAAAATGACCCAATATGCCCATGCATTTTTATGAAAAGATCTAGAAATGAATTCGCTATAATTGTTGTTTATGTTGATGATATCAACATCATTGGAACTCCCAAGAGCTTCAAAGGCAATTAATTCTTTGAAGAAAGAATTTGAAATGAAAGACTTGGGCAAAACGAAATTTTGTCTTGGACTACAGATCGAGTACCTAAAGAATGGGATTTTTGTATATCAAGAAGCTTATACAAAGAAGATCCTAGAGCGATTTTATATGGATAAGTCACATCCATTATGTACCCCAATGATTGTAAGATCTTTGCAGGTTGATAAAGATCCATTCCGACCTCGAATAATTAGCAAAGAAGGTGAAGAAGAACTACTTGGTCCGTAGTACCATATCTTAGTGCTATTGGAGCACTGATGTATCTTGCTAATCATACACATCCTGATATATCATTTGCTCTTAATTTATTAGCAAGATATAGTTCTACACCAACACGAAGGCATTGGAATGGAGTAAAACACATTTTTCGTTACCTCAGAGGCACTATGGACATGGGGTTATACTACTCAAATGTATCAAAACATGAATTGATTGGTTATGCAGATGCTGGATTTTTGTCTGATCCACACGATGGTAAATCACAAACAGGCTATCTGTTTACATGTGGAGGTGCAGCTATTTCATGGCGATCCATGAAACAGACTATATCAGCCACATCATCTAACCATGCAGAAATTCTAGCAATGCATGAAGCAAGTCGAGAATGTGTGTGGTTGAGGTCGGTAATACATCACATACGAACAAATTGTTATTTATCTTCAAGTAAAATGGTACCAACTGTCTTATATGAGGATAATGCTGCATGTATTGCCCAACTTAAAGAAGGTTATATTAAGGGCGATAGAACAAAGCATATTTCACCAAAATTCTTCTTCACTCGTGATCTTCAAAAGGATGGTGAAATAGATATCCAACAAATCGGTTCAAGTAAAAATCTAGCGATTTATTCACCAAGTCACTTCCAGAGCAATCTTTGAAAGACTTGTCCATGGTATTGGTCTTCGGAGACTTAAAGATCTCAACCGATGTTGTCAAGAGGGAGTCGATACACGCCGTACTCTTTTTCCTTATCTAGGTTTTATCCCACCGGGTTTTCCTAGAAAGGTTTTTAATGAGGCAACACTGACACGGTGTATCAATGGATGTTGTACTCTTTTCTTTGGCTAGGTTTTTATCCCACTGGGTTTTCCTAATTAAAGTTTTTAATGAGGCACATTCATAATGGACATTCAAGGGGGAGTGTTATAAATATCCCAATATTGGTGTGAATGTCCATAACCTTCCAAGAAGAGTCTTTGGAATTCTACACTTGAAGCCATATAACCTATGACATGAATGGCTTAGTGGAGTTTTATATAACTTACAATATTCCATAATATACCATTATGTATATTTACTCTTGTATGTTACTCTTGTAATGGAAGTTGAAGATTGATTGCCTATATATAGTAGGCATGTATCAAAGGTTGAGCTACAACAATAGAAAGAAGAATCACTCTCTCCATTTCTCTCTTGCATTTCTTCATCTCCTTCATCTTAATCTCTCTCGTATTTTACTTTGTTTCATAACATTTTGGTATTAAAGGTCTATTTGAAAGTTTTTGTGTTAGCCGCTCCTAAGAATATAGTCTGTTGGCCAATTTGCTCCTTCACCCTTTATATATCAAAGGGAAAATATCAGTAAGATCCTAAGGTAGATAAAAATATTAAAAAAAATCTCAACCCAAAATTCCCTCTCAGGGACTTTTTTTTATATTAATTAAAGAATTCCTCTCGCAAAAAGTCATGTTGTTAAAATGGTTTTCATGTTGTCAAAATGACTTTATTAGTTGTTAAAAGGTCTCTATGAAAATTTCGTTGTTAAAATGATTTTTCTTGTTATAAAAAATTCTCTCGAGTTTTTCCTCCGCCGTGTAGAATTTTAGAAGCCTAGATAATTTTTGCAACATGAAAAGTCATTTGACAATATGAAAAGTTATTTTGACCATGAGATTTTCATAGGGACATTTTAACAACTAATAAAGTCATTTTGATAACATGAAAACCATTTTTACAACGAGAATTTTTCGCAAGAAGAATTCTATAATTTAATATCTTTGAGAGGGGTTTGGGGTTGGGACTATTTTGATCTTTTTATTTATCTTGAGACCTCACTGATATTTTCCCTATATCAAAAGGTATATTGAAAATTATATTACTCCCTTCTGTCCTTTTATAAGAGTTCCTATTTTGAATTGTTTTAGCATTTTTATAATCTTACTTGATGTCTATGAGCATTTAATGTGTTTTTTTACCATTTTACTCCTAATGACTTTTTTTCCCTCCTCATCCTTTTCCTTTTTTTCCAGCCCTCCTCATCTTTTTCACAAATAACATTCTCTTTCACAGATCATATGCACCTATGTATATAGACAAAAGGAAATAAATGAAAAAGTAAATCCACATTTTTATGCCAAAACAATATTGATAATTAATTATAAAATATAATTTTATTTTTCAAAAATATATATCTTTTGTCCTATATGCCTATTTGATATTTAATTTTGTAGGCTCGGATTCCAGAATTATTAAACTCAATTAAGATAACTGTTTTTTTTTCCAGAAAATTAAGATAATTCACTCACGGTAATTTTTTTTATAGAGTTTGAGTTTAAATTTTGTTTAAGAAAAAATATTATCTTCAAAAGTAAAATAAAAAGGAAAAATGTTTGAACAAAAAAGAAAAGAAAAGAAAAGGAGAAAAGGGAGAAATCACTTCTTAGAGCCAGTTTGGATCCTCTTATTTTCATGGTTTGTGAAACCGGACCAAACTCGCTGCTTCGGACGGAACCGCCAACCGGCCGTGAAACCGGTCTCAGTTTAGGTTAAACCTGGTCTCTGTCCCAAGGAAACCGGTGTGACTCAGACGGTTACAAGGGTCACCAGGTCAAACAAATTTTTTTTAGGGTTTTTTTTTAAAAAAAAAAACTTTTTTTGTCTCCCACTACCGTTTATTTCTTCAGGTGAAACCGTGAAAGAGTTTTGTTCATCTCGATTTAGAGCTTCGTTCCATTGTGCAGAGCTTCAGGTTTATTATGGTTGAATGTTTTATTTTATTTTTAGTTATTTATTCTTCGTGTTCTCATGGTGCTCGATGTTTATTTTTTCACTTTTGGATGTCATATTGGTTTGATTTGGGTTAGTTTTTGGTTTTCCCTGAAGGCCGTGGTTGCTCTATTTTTGTTGGCTCGCTTATTTTTAAATATTGGCTTTGATTTGCCTATTGGTTTTCGTTGTGCTTCGCTTTGGTTTGGATCTCAAGGTTTAGTTTGCTCGGTTTGTGAGATTCTGTCCGTGAGGTTCTATGTTTGATTATTTTCCTAAGCCGTGTTAATGGAGGAAATATTAATAATGAAGGTGCCCGAATACTCACTCCCAATCCCGAGTCTAGCAATCCTCCCACACATTCTGGTGTTAAAAAAGATCTTGCTTGAGAATATTTTGTCATCATATACTTGTTTTTGATATTTTGCTACCATGAATATATTGTCTCAAATGTATGTTGTAAAGAAAATTGTTAGGAATATTTGAATATGTCACAAGTATTGAAGTATATGGTTATTTTCCTACTTGATCTAAAATATTGAAATGATATATAGTATGTCAAATTTAGGTTGGCGTGATGAGAAATTAATTATTTTCCAATTTTTTATATCTCACCTGGTCCGGCCCGGTTAATTCCGGCCGACTCCGAGCCGACTCACTAACCCTTAACCTAATACCCCACCTTGAGGTTCGGGTTTCGTAACCTTGATTTCTTTCCGTCCTTCGTAAGATTTCCTAGTTTGACTTGCTTTGGTTTTACTTGAGGTCGTATAAGCATTTAATGTGTTTTTTTTTAACCATTTTACTCCTACTTAATTATTTTTCTCCCTCCTCATCTCTTTTTTTTTTTTTTCCAGCCCTCCTTATCTCTTTCACAGATAACATTCTCTTTCACTGATCGTTTGCGCCTATTTATATAGACAAAAGGAAATCAAATGAAAAAAATAATTCCATATTTTTATACTAAAAATAGATATTGAAAACTAATTATAAAATAGAATTTTTATTTTTTAAAATATTTTTTTCCTATATTCGTATTTGATATTTAATTTTGTAGGCTTGGACTCTAGTATTATTAAATTCAATTAAGATAATTATTTTTTTGGCCAGAAAATTAAGATAATTCAGTCAAAATAATTTTTTTATAGAGTTTGAGTTTTAATTTTATTTAATAAAAAATATTATTTTTTCAAAGTAAAATAAAAAGGAAAAAAAGTTTGAGCAAAAAAACAAAGGAGAAAAGGGAGAAATCTCTTCCTAATACCCAAAATATAAGTACTACTACAGAAATCACGATATATGATTATTATTAACTATCATACATCATGGTTCTAAATTGTCATATATGTGGGCACTGTAATAGCTCGGCATAGATATATTACGGTTTGAACCTATTTAATGGCTATAGTATAACATACGTTATGTATTAAGACTTGATAGAGTTATAATATGCCCATTGTTGTGATAATAATTAATAATTAACGGCACACATAAAAATCAATCATAATATATTGTAATACTTGCATAATACAAAACGAGCTTCGATTTAACAACCGTTATATATCTACTATTATATATAACGGTTCTTTTCAAACAATTGTTATATATAAACATAAATAATATATAACGGTTCTTTCCAAACAAAGATAGGCCCCAAAACCATCTCTTTGGACCTATGTGCAAGACAAGCCCAACGAGGCAGGCCCACTCGCTCACATACCAAGCCCGAATCCACCTTCTCATCCAATCACCTGGTCAAACTTACTATCATGCCAACGCCCTAATCCTCAAATCTAGAAACAACCCTATAATACCCAAAATATAAGCACTCACTAGTGCAAAAAATGGTTTTAAAAGCGCCTCATTTAGACCTGAGTATCAACGACCCTGACTTAAACGCATGATCAAAGTGACGCTTTGTAAATATAAAGAACTTCTTGGATCGGATCCTTTATTCATAGGTATTAAACATATTATTTAGACCGCTTAACAAAACAACCTGGTCTTAAAAATGTTATTAAAAAAATTGAAATATCAATTACTTTTATAAAGAGATCTCGTACAATTTTTCTAGGGTCCAAAATAATAAGGAAAAATTGTTTTGTCCTGGTCTTAAAAGTTGAGTTTTAGGATCGAACAAAATATATATCAAATCTATATAGTACGACTTTTAAGACCTAATGTTTTAAATGTCCTGGTCTAAAAATTTTTAATTTTTCTTTAAGACCTGGTTCTAGTCCATCTTAAAAGTTACAAACTTTTAAGACCACCTGGAACAAGACCGGTCGCTGGTCTAGTCTTATGAGGTCTCTTTCTTCCGGTCTTAAAAGCCTTTTTTATACTAGTGACTACTACAAAATCGTGATATATGACGATTATTAATCGTCATACATCACAATTACGAACTATCACATATGCGAGCACTATAAAAGCTCGACGCAGATACATTACGGCTCTAAACAAGTTATTTATATATTCCATACCTATTATAATAGTTATAATATAACGCACGTTATGTATTAAGGAGCGATAAAGCCATGATATACTCATTGTTGTGATAATAATTAACAAGTACACGTAAGAAACAATCATAATATATAGTAATGCTTGCATAATACGAACAATTTAATTTAACAACCGTTATCTACTAACATATATAACGGTTCTTTCTAAAGAACCATTATATATAGTTGACATAAATAACAATTGTTAGCTAACAACAATGGTAGTTATATAGCATATATAATGGTTCTTTCCAAACAACTATAGGCCCTAAAACTAGCTATTTGGACCTATGTGCAAGATAAGCCCAACGAGGTAGGCCTGCTCGCTCACATACAAAGCCCAAATCCACCTTCTCATCCATTTACTTGGTTAAACTCACTATCATGCCAACGCCTTGATCCACAAATCTAGAAACAAGACCATGATCTACCGAGATCCTACATAAACAAAACTAACCCATCCGGCTAGTTGGACTCATGTTATAAATAGGAATCTTCGTGTGGCTAAAACAGCAAACACAATCTATTCTTCCCACTCTTACTTATTTCTCCACATTCAACTCAACCGAGATATTTAATTGAATATACTTTATTCTTTGTTGCAAATTCTTTTTTTTTTATTGTCCTTTTGTCACGTTGTCGGTACCTAATAGAAAATTCCTTCGCAAATTATTTCACAAACAATTTGACCCCGATTGTGGGGACCGACAACGGATTTCAAAGGGATTATCTCACTTTTGTTCTTTACGATCATTCATCATGACTAATGTACCTACCATGAAGGACGAACATACCGACTTCCGTGCCCTGTCTCGACGAAATGGCTATCCTCATATGAGAATGGACTCAGTAGATTTCAAATTAAGCTAAGAAGTTAACAAAACGTAGTAATTTCGCTTCTCCGTTAATTTTGACCGTTAAGTTTAATTGGGTGCACACGTGGTATGCTACCTCATCAATCAAGTAAGAGTTAAGTATCATTTTTGCCCAGAAGTTTCTTGAGGAGCAATTTTGCCCAAGTTCACAAAACGTAGCAATTTTGCCTTTTGTCCCCCAATATTAAATTTGACAATCACCAAAGAACACAAATGTCATGCCTTGAAAATGTCAAACTTTAAGTCGAGAGGAGATCCTTAAGACATTAAGCTCGAGGCGCCGAAATTTGTGAAGTCAACCGTCAAAGGGACTAAATGGTCCGCAAAACCTGAGGAAGCATCACTTATGATCTAAGTAAATGAAACACAAAACGAGAAATGATTTGTTCCAAAATTGGTTCAAGAAGACAAATCAATAGTGATAGTATTTACCTTTGTATAGATTAATCTAGGCCACCCACCCTATCCCACAAGATAAATCTCCAATGATTTTAAGTGATGCTTATCGAACCAATTTTGGGACAATTCATTATTGATTTGTCCGGATCAAACCGATTTTGGAACAAATCAATAATGAATTGTCCCAAAATTGGTTCAATAAACATCACTTAAAATGGCCGGAATTTTTAGAGCAATATATTTATCTTATGGGACAAAGGGTGCCTAGATCAATTTTTAAAAAGGTAAATACTATTACTATTGATTTGTCTTATTGAACCAATTTTTGAGATAATTTATTTCTCGTTTTGTGTTTCATTTGCTTAGATCATAAGTGATGCTTCTTCCTGGTTTTGCAATGCACCTTTCTCACCCCTTTGACTAGTTCTACTTCACAAATCCCACCGCCTTGAGCTCAACGTTTCAAGGATCTCCCTCTCTGACTCCAGATTCAACCTTTTCAAGGCATGACGTATGTTTTTTGACTAACCTAATAGTCAAATTTAATATTGGGGGACAGAAGAGCAAAATTGCTACGTTTTGTAAACTTCTGAGGCAAAATTGCTCCTCAAAGAAACTTTCGGGCAAAATGATATTTAACTCTTATTTGATTGATGAGATGACATGCCATGTGTGCACTCATCAGTTAAACTTAACGGTCAAAATTAATGGAGGGGCAAAATTGCTATGTTTTTAACTTCCGCAATTTTGCTCCAAAAAACTTTTGTCCACCCAATACTTTTCAAATTAAAATTTTCGGGACAAATAAGACACTTGTCCCATTGAAAATTCACAATAAGAATAAGACTTTTTAGGAGTTGTTGTACGTTATATATGTCTATTTCAACGTTCCAACTATCATTTGCTGTTTTGTTTTTGTTTTTTAAAGAAAGCAAAGGAAAACATATAATCTTGCATTATAGCCTCACTAGATGTTATTTTGATTTTATTGTTTAAACTTGTAACTCAATCCTTATAATTTTAACTTAGTTTAAATCTACCCACGAATTGTAATTCATTACATGGAGATCCTATAGTTTTAATCATTTAAAGTATTTGTCCCTTAAATTCATGAAATATATATTTTTATTTCTAAAATACATAAACTAGTTTTTTAAATTTCTGTAAATATCAAATTAATCAGTAAAGTTTCTAATGGTAAAAAAACTAGTTTTCAACTGTAGAATGGAGTTGTATGGATTTAAAGTTTAAGAATTGAGTTAGTAAAAATATCAAAATTATAAGAATTAAGTCAAGGTATTAAGCAACCTTAGAAGTTACCACTCTGTCTTATTTATAAGTCCACTTTGACCAAAAAAATTTTGTCTTATTTATAAATCCATTTTGACCAAATAAATGAGATTGTAACAATTTTGCCCATATTAATGAGAATGAGAGAGATTGGCTAGTCATGTTGGAAAGAGAAAAAGAAGAGAGAGATTTGACAATAAATTTTAAAAGGTACTATTCAAAAATGAGGGTAAAGTTAGAAATTTGTTCCATAATCATTGAGATACCTAACTCTTCGATATGTGAGATTTGGTCAAACCGACTTATAAATAGGGTTCACATTAGATGCTTTTCCTTAGGTGCTTCTTAGGTGATTTTCCATCTAATCGAGGGATTAGACATTTTTTTAATTTTTTAAATTTTTTATTGATTCTATTTATTTAGATTAGATTATATGTTGCATCATGAAATTTTTTGCACCCAAGATTTCAAATTAATTAATTTACGTCCCGCATTCAGAAATATTTTTCTGTAACTCCAAGATCCGGAAATTAATTAATTTGAGATATTGGCAAAAAAATTCAAGATGCAACATATCATTTAATCTAAATAAATATAATATATAAATAATAATAAAAATTCCTAATTCCTCTAATTAGAGGGAAAAACACATAAGAAGCACCTAAAAGAAAAGCACCTAACGTGAATTCATTAAATAGGACCAGAGTGGTAAAATTTAAAACTATAGGATAAGAAGATTAATTTTCTTTAAAAAAAAAAAAAGGTTAAAAAAATTGAAACTTTCATAAAAGTTGAAACTTCAAGTCCCCACGCGTCTTGACCTTTGAGCCTTAGAAAACAAAGTCCACCCAACTCTCAACCAATATTTGTGTGCTGCCTTTCCGCATTTATTTGGTTTCCCTGCTTTCTCGACTTCGCAATTCTCCTCCTCCTCCTCCTCCGCCATGGCTTCCCCACCGTCGCGTCGTCTCCTTCTGCAGATCGCCGCCGCTTTATGGCTTTTCTCCCTCTTCATCTCAGCTAGCGCCAGGCCCTGCAGAACCTTCTTCATATCCACCTACTCCTTCTCTCTCCGCCGTCCTTCCGACGATTCAAACCCTTCTCAAACCCTTACTACCTTCACCCACATCAGATCCTTCATCCCCGTCTACGTAGTTTCCAATAACAACGAGAAACCCTCATTTGGCGCCGAGATTTTCTTCGATCGCGCCCTTCCTGCCCGTCCCGTCGAGAAGGAGCTCGAAATTGAGCCTCGGACTTCGAATTTGCCTGTCCACTTTGGGTTCTCATCCTATGATTTCAATTCTCTCCGTGATCGGACCAAGGACATTCTAAGTGTTGTCGTGGCTTTGCTCTTCGGCGTCGGATGTGGCGCTCTTACCGCTGCTACCATGTATTTGGTATGGTCTCTGTTCTCTAACCGCTATGAGTTTGGTTCTTATGATGATTATGTTGATGAGGATGGTAATGATGACGGCATCGAAAGCCCCAAGAAAATGGGCTATGTGAAGGTTCCGGCGGCTGAGTCTGTGCCTGCACCAGCCAAAGAAGCGGTATGAGAGTAGCTATTCATGTAACTGATGTTTCGCGCGTGGTTCAAATGAATGGTCCTTGCGACCCTATTCTGGATTGTTAATAAGCATCGTATAATCTAATAGAAAACGGCCAAACTTATGGTCTTTTCTAGTGTTTGTTAATGACATGTTTACCGTTCTGCTTATGGTTCACGTCCTTAGCACTGAAATATCGTCTGTTGTATTTTTACTATCAGTTGTCGTCAGGGTTCTTCCTTTCGTATGCTATTTGTCTACAATATAATATATCGACTACTTATGAATTATGATTCTCTTAAGTTCGGATTTATGTTATATGAGTCCTTAAATTCTATATTACTACGCTATAATATCGTTTGAGTCTTAGTATTTTGGGGTAAGATTGTTTATTATTCCACTGTCATTGTGTGTCTATATATATATATGCGGCTTCAGATGATGTCAGCTAATCAATGATGTACCTAGAACAAAAGTTTTCCTTTTAACTTGTTTTACATATTTTGAGCGTTTGTCTTGTGTATAAGAAAACATATTTGTTTCTTTACCCACTTGTTGGGAATTCATGTTGGAAATCAGAGTCAGAATCAAATCAGAATCAAGATCCCATAAGTCTCTCTCACTCTCTGATTGATTGACTCTTTATTGCTCCTAATTTGTAGTAATCTGATTAGTGTAATTATCATTTAATGTAATTGCATGATTCTCTCCTCTAATGGCTCACTCTTGAGCCCATATATTGTAATGCTTTCTACTGAATAATACACACAACTCAGAGAGTGTTGATACCTCTGATTCAATACCACTAAATGCGTTTAGTTTTAGCCTTCATTTTTCTCAATAAAACTGTGAGTTAGGTTAGCTGATTCCTGATTCCCGGAGGATTATCTGCTGTTGTCTTCTTCCACATTCTTTAGTTGTGTACTTTTATGATCAATTGGTACAAAGCATGCGGAAAAACAATTTTTGTTGAAATCATTGTGGAAGTTGAAATTTCAATTGGATTTTGGGGGTTCCATAGGAAGTTTTATAGTAATAGAGAACTTCTAAATCAAACTTCTCCAATTTTTCAACATGACAGAACTAGGCAATATGCATTTTTAAGTAGTAAAAACGGTTAGTTGTTATACTTTCCATGCATGTCTTTTTCTGCCTTGAGTGGTTTCTCTAACGATTGTTCCTCTTGGAAATCATTTATGGCAGTAGGATTGCAGGTAGTGAGACAGAATCAGTTTCTGGTTTCCAGGATAATTTGTAGCCTGAGAACAGTGTTATTCTCTATTTAACGCCTACCTATACTGGCTCAATTTTTGCCATTTTGTGGTATTGAAGATGTGTTTGGAAGTTAGATTATCCTCTACAATCAATTAACCATCAATTTTTTCATCAGACTGTAATATGTGTTCTATGTATAATAAACTTGGATAGATGTGAGTTGTAGAATACTAGAATCCTGCAGGCTGTACACATGCTATGTGATTGACCTCATCCTGAGTGCTTGTATATTTTTCGGTTGAAGGTGGATATTGGGAGGGATGGCCTAGTTGTATTTTAAAGCAGCATTAAATTAAGTATCATTCAACATTTATTGGTGGCTTGCAAATAAAAATTCTTTCTGTTTCATCTTTCTTGAATTCATGGGACTTGGCATTAGACACCTGTGCATGACTTTTACTTGGATGGACCTTTTTTGCACTGTGCCACTGTCTTTGTCCTTTCATCTTTGCTTCGCAGTACATCTTGCTATCTGTGTAGCACTGTCATAGGTTCACCTTTCTGATTGTTCTACAAACAATTTCATGTTTTCCTATTCAACTTAGCATAAGCTTGATCATGATGAAAGAATTCAGATAAGGTGGCATTAGTCTTGTGGGTTAGGTCCTTTTTGTTCTGCCCTTTCCTGCGCCATCACTCTCCCTTTTTAATGAAGTTAGCATAAAAAACCACACTGAAGGGGGCTGTAATCGTTTGAATGTTACCTGGCGAGAATAACTGGCAAATGAAACGCCCGCAATTGTCTGTTTCTTTGTTGGGGAGCTAAACTTTTCATGCCCTTTAATTTGATTTGAAAATTCTGTGTTTCCGTCAGCAGATAATGTGATTTGTGTGGACCCCTGATTGAATCCAGTTCATTTCTTCAACTTTCTATTTCTGACTTCATTCGTTCATTTGTTTGTTTTTTGCCCTTTCAAGTCATCATTAGTAGGTATAATTTCATTTCATTGAGCTTAGTGAATACTGGGAGAGATTGATTAACAGTCAGTGTCTTAAAGATGTTTGAAACTTCAATAGATGCCAAACTAGTTTATACCTGTGCTCGACATGAGTCATTTTGCTTTGGTTCTTCTGTTACTCACTAATAACTTCTGCTTCGGTGCTAGCTATGAATTTTGGCTGCTATCCATGTGTGAAATAATCCTTGTGAGAGAGGATCCATGAAGCGAAATGCTGTGTATTTTCCTCCTCTTTTTCTTTTACATGCTTATTATTCCCCTCATTTTTACACTGCGCATCGCTACAAGCACTTCATTTAACAATCCTAATCTATAACATTTTGTAGCTTATCTAACTTCATGAACCAAGTTTGAATTCTGCCTGTTTAATATCAACTGTGTTGCTCAAGATGTCAGATTTGAATGCTTTTGCACTTCTGTACAACAACTACTGCTACCCCTCGCTTTTGTCTCTAGGTTTCATACCTTTTTAAGGCAAGTTTTCACTATATCAAAAGGCTAGGCTTGGCTCTTGCATTTTAACTTAAGATGGCGTTTCACTTTCCATCAAAATATGCACAATTGCAATGGGATTACGAGGCCATTGGGATATCTACCTAGTACGTCTGCGGAACTGAAAGGAATCCTTCAAGGAGGATTAAATGGGAAAAGGGTTGCAAACGTGCTGCTGATCCATTCATGTTCAATCAAACCACAAATCTTGTCTTGGGCGTGTTTTAAGCGTATTTGCTAAGTAAATAAAGCGACAAGGGTTTATTCAAAGGAACTGAAAAAATACATCATCATTGCAACCGTCATACTAGAAATTCATTTGTCAGAAGAATGCTTGATCTGGTGCGCTTTGCTTTCCCGCAATTGAGTTTGCAAGCTTCTCGTTTCACGAAAGAATCCGGAGCTCCAAAAACTGTCATTGAAGTTTCAATACTTCAGAACATAACGTCCGGTATTCTGAAGGCTCCCCCACACATGGTGTCACAAGCATGAGTGACCAATGTGGTCGCAAATATTTCATGATCGACAAATGTTATCATATATGGAAAAATTAACCTTTTGTTATAATCTTGACTCAGTTAGTAACTCAGTAGTGTAACTTGGATCTTTGTCCCTCAATTTTGACTCGGTGTAACTCAGTTCCTATAGTTTAAACATTTGATAATTCTATCCTCAACCTATATTAGAACACAATAACTAAACTATAAAATTGTTAAACCTATAAGAACTGAGTTGCAACGAGTTAAAGTTGAGAAACTAAGTTACAACAAAATTAAACTATTGGGACTGAGTTGTACCGAGTTAAAGTGTTCCTGCTCTCATCAACTGTTATTTCCAACGCTTGAATATACTCTACTTTTGATAAGACAACATATAATTGCTTATGCATGAATATCAACTTCGTTTGTTTGATGTAACCCAACATTCCTCAAGATTCTCCTTGACTTTTGTTGATCGTTATAGCAAATAATAGAGTAACTGTGAATTGTCTCTTTTGCATATGGTTTTTTCTTTTTTTTTGAAGGATTCATATCTATCTTGTGAAGCAAAACCTTCTGATTTATTGATATTCATTCAATGTAATATCGTCAATGACAGTCTTTTTCCACTTAGTAATTCAGAGACGTGTACCATTGCATAGACTAGTTGCTTGATCAACGTTCCTCAACAATATAACAAGTATTCCAGCTTTGAGAGTAAGCTTACGTGGTAGTAAACCAGAGCTGGTACTGGTACCAATCCATACAAAACAATTCATCAGCCTATAAGATGCGTGGAGAGCTTATAAATTTGGAGTCATTTCATCTTAATTCCAACTAACAAAACAATTCACACCTCCCATGCCTACCAAACATTTGAGAATATTAAAGATGGTCCACGAATCGGCCACTGCAGTTTCACCACTACATGTGCATGATACATTAAAATAATTATTAAAAATAACTCATTTCACCTTTTTTCAAAAAACATATCAAATATTGTCCCTGTAATTAATATTGCATTGCATTCCCAAATGTCTTACACTACATTGCACTACAAGGGTATAATGGGATTGAACCAAATGAGCCTTCAATACTTCATTCAATCATGTTGGTTCCCAAGCCATTCAAATTTCTCATGAGATTTCTTTGGCCATTTCTCATTGGAACATTCGTTGAGTGCTCCTGTTTTAGATCTACGTAACAAAACCGATGTTGGGAAAGCACTGATTCCTTCCTTGCTCCATTTAGATTCTTGCTAAGGATTCCTTCCTTGATGGGAAGCCTCCTAAATAAAAATTAATGTCAAACAAGGTGCAAGAACCTCTTGTTCAGTTTACTTATCATCACCATCATCTTCTTCTAAACACACTGACTTCAAATGCTTCTCCATCTCAAACAAAACCAACATGATCTCTTTCGTGAGGTGATGAGAATAATTTCCAGATACAAACTCACAAACTACTCTATTTATTTCAATCGAGCTGCTTCCGGGAATTTTTCTCACATTCTTCTCCTGCATTCCCATCCGTACTTTCGCTACATCATCCCATTGTTTCGCAGAAGCAAACAAGTTTGAGAGAAGAGTGTGAACTCCGCCATGGTCCAAGTTCTGCTCATTCAAGAACTTGAATATCTCTTTAGCTAACTCAACTTCTCCATGCATTCTACAAGCATTCAGTAATGCACCTAAAACATACGAATCCGGCTCCATCGGCATCTTCCTCACCACGCTCTTGGCCTCTTCCAGCATTCCTGCTCTTCCCAAGAGGTCCACCAAACATCCATAGTGCTGAACCCATGGCTCAATCCCATAATCCTCTCTCATGCTTTTGAATATTGTCAAACCCTTTTCCACTAATCCCATTCTACTGCATGCACTCAAAACACATATGAATGTAACTTCATTTGGTGCAACTCCTTCATGTTGCATTTTCTCAAACAGTTCAACTGCACTTGCACTCTCATCATGGTTGGCTAAGCCAGAAATCAGAGAAGTGAAAGCAAAAACATCTCTAATGGGCATTTTATTAAAAACACTGTGAGCAGTTTCAATGTTGCCACATTTGGCATACATGTCAATAAGAGCAGTACCCAATGTTGTATCCAACTCCATCTTGTTCCTATCTACATATGCATGAATCCATCTTCCTTGATCTAATGCACCAAGTGAAGCACAAGCTGTTAATGCACTCACAATCCCTGCAGGTGTAGGTCTATATCCAGAAGCAAGCATCGAATTGAAAAGATCCAAAGCCTCTTTAAAAAACCCAATTGAGCATACCCATTAATCATTGCACTCCAAGAAATTGAGTTCTTCTCAGGCATTTGATCAAACAGTTCTCGTGCGACCATCACCTGACCCAACTTTGCATACCCATTGATCAAAGCCGTCCATGTGATAACATCCCTGTTCAAGCTCGAATCAAACAGTTTCCTAGCTGGGTCCATCATGTTACAGGATGCATACAAATGTATCAACCCATTTTGTACAAAATCATAGGATTCCCAACCCAGTTTGATGACATGGTCATGAAGCATAAACCCCATGGATAAAGCAGAGAGCTTAGTACAAGCTCTTAAAAGGAAAGAGAAAGTGAAGTTGTTAGGCAAGAAACCGTTCTGGAGCATTTTAGTGTACAGAGACAGAGATGTAGTGGGATCACCTTTGTCTTCAAAAGCTCTGATCATGGTGTTCCAGATCACAGTATTCCGACATGGTAGACAACTGAAGAGTCTGTAAGAGTGGTACAAATCGCCGAAGTCTGAAATAGCACAAGTGGAAATCACTTTACTTGCTATGAAGGGATCAGATATGTTTCCTGAAACTGTGAGAAGAGATTGGATTTGCTTGATGTGTGAAAATGTGAGGCATTGATCCAAGAGTGATAATAATGCTCTCTGACTTGATCCCATAATTGACAGAACTAGAAATTGTGCTGCTTTCTACGCAAATTATGGTGTTTGAATCTCATTTCCTTTGGATTCTGAAAACTAGATAGCTACTAAGAGAAAAACGAAAAACGAAGTGATATTATTGATTGAAGCCTGAGAAAGTCTGAGAAAAATGCTTCTTATGCAGTTCCCGGTCTTTCCTGCTCGAACGCATAACGGTTTTTTCAAATCCAGTGTGTAGTGTTTGTTATGTTTAATATTTTTAATCAAAATTATTTCACTTTACATACCAAATTACTCAGATAATCGTCGGAGAAAAAGGGATTTGAAAAGGGGAAAATTTTATTTAAGGAAGCATCGGTGCAATTTAATTTCAAATCACCCAAAAACTTCTGAAAAATTAGTAAAGCTTGAGTGTTTGGTAACACCCAAATAACAAATAACAGTTTTAGAAGTATTTTTCTACAAGCATAAGATAAAACTTCTTTCACGTCATTTTCTTGTAAATCCTAAAAATTATTCTCTAAAAATTAATTCCAACACAGTAACAAAAATTTTTAAGGATAAATGATCAAAGTGCTTTATCTTCATTTTTTTTCAAAAAGCCACCTTTCGCCGAAGTGCTGAACGTCATCTATCGAAGTTGGTCGGCCATCGGCTTCAGGTCGTCTGAAAATGGAAGTTAATTGCCTTATTGTTGCTGTTAATTTCCTTATATCCAATAACAACTTTACATAAATTAATGAAATAGCTAAAAATAGTTACTTCTTGTAAAATATCAAAATTACCGTTAATAAAATTCATTATTAGATAGAGGAATTTGGATAATTAGTTATGCGGTTTTATCATTAGTTTAAGGATATAATATGGGGAAAAAAACTTAAAAGAACATGTTATATTATAAAATATGCCAGAAGTCTGTATAACAAAGTATTATTTTATAATAATGAATCATTCATAGCTGCATTTTGGAATTAAGCAAAAACTTTTCAAGGTCTTCAAACATGCTTGAACCAAGGGCTTCAAAATGATTTGGTTACTAATGACTCAACTAAGGCACTTGACATTATAATTATAATTAGAGACACTCATATCACTTATGGATAATTTTATATTTTCAATGGAGTGGGACGATTGAACTTTACAAAATATTTATTTTCACATGGTATATCGCATCTCCTCTCATAAGAGGTTGTGTGTTCTATATACTTGACAAGCCCAAAATGAGGTCAGAGTGTGAGTGTGTGATGAATTTGGGTGGGGGTTAACCAACGATGTTGGCACAAGTGGTAAGCGGCTTGTGTCACTTAAGTAAGGTCTCTAGTTCGAGTTTTGAGAATGCAAAAAGCCTCACCGGGAAACTCGCTCACTATATCCAGATGCGCGACCCGGGATGGACAACAACAACAAAAACATTTGGGTGGGGGTTTCTAAATTGTTAAAATCAAAGAATGAATGGTTATGCCATCCTTTTATTAAAAGAAAAGAAAAGGTTGTTTCCCAATTCTCCTTAGACTTGTACAGTACTATCATTTATCAAATAGGAAGGAGATTTCTCTTCCTAAATTGCTTGTTGTGTATAGCTCTAATATGAATTGATTTTTAGATCCTCGACAGGAAGATGGAACACCAATAGGGACACTCATCACCTTTCTACTGTTGTAATTAACCAAATTTCTCTGGTTAACTCGCCCAACCCGATAGCGACTTCAAGTTCGACCTAGAGGCATACAAGTAATAAAGTAGTGAGAAAAAGATCGCCCCATGAAGAATAGTATTCCAATCACTAATTCGCTATTTTAGATTTAGTTGGATAAATAGAGTAATATGGGGTGAGTTGTAACTAAAAGAATTTAAAGAATTAAATAAAGAGTAAGAATTAAATCAAGAATTTCAAGAACAACATTTTGGAAAAGATACTCTAATCAAGAAAACGCAATAGGGGAGAGAATCCCTATGTTCCTCCAAGTATTTGAATTGAATCCCTAACAAATTATTATTCTCATGATTGAGAATCAATTCTCTAAAGTTAGACTAAGTCTCAATGTCTTGATGCTACCTTAGTTTATCTTTGAAAACAACCTAATGTCTTAGTATTGTTTGGAAAGATCAATTTATTTACTGAATTATGAGATCACATAAACTCGTAGCTATGTCTAGTCATGCAACTCTACGATGAATTAACGGTTCTAGTTAAATGCACCAACATCTCTATTGTCATAGATCAACCTATGAACAATCTAAAAGGTGATCAATCTTTAAGAAAGCTTTAAGTAAAGATAATTCATTCAATCAAGAAAATAACGAGTAATAAAGAATTCAAATCAATACTCTAAATTCGCATAGGGTTCATCCTTACCCTAACTACAAAGAAAACTAACCAAGTATGGCTAGGTTAACAAAATAAGAAAGGGGATGAAAACCAAAATCGTTCTTGCGTCTCTAAATTCTCCATCTTCTTGCGCCGTCCTCTTTTTCCGTTTTCCTTGAGGCGTCTTTTCCGTTCCGTCGATTTTCCTCTAATATATAGATTTAGGTTATGTGCTTGGTGTACGTGGGTCCCATCTTTCAATCCTTTCGTTTGATGATTTTGATATGATATATGCGATCTGCTTCTCTGGTTCTTTTGATATAATATAATAATATATTATATTATTATCTTTTCAATATAATATAATATAATATTATATCCTTTTCAATTTAATTTGTTGCTTCTCTTAGATCATATAATATCTATTTATAATAAAATAGGATATCAATAGATTTTCTGTTATAATATTCTTTTTATCCTATATTTAATTAAAAGATAGATAAGTACATAAAGATAATTAAATAAGTACAAAATATCAATAATTTCAATCCAATATATCCCAGAATCTATCCCTTATTTAATTATAAAATATCTACTTATCAGAACCCTAATAGGAAGACAACATTCTTTGTTAGAGGCCTTCGAGTGATGGAAACTTTTATGTCAAATATGCTTATAAAGCCACTGAAGAGCAAAGAATAATGCTAATTCTGAAATCTCCATATTTTTAAGACTGCCCCCAAGCTAAGCATGCTAGGTTTAAATTTGTTGAACATTCCAAACTTGACTTTTCCTTGCTTCTCGCAGGACTGAATCTTAGGTCCCGTTTGGTTGAGGGAATATTTAAGGAGGGAAATGAACTTAGAGGAGGGAAAGGAACTTAAAGGAAGGGAAATGAAAATTTGAAAGATGAAGGAAGATAACTTGAATTGTTTGGTTGGAAGAAAATGAAGGGGTGGTAGTTGGTAAAGAATTAGGAAAAATCTATTTTACCCTCAAAAGAAATTAATTCAAAATAAAAAATAAAAATATTTTTTTGCTAAAATATATTTTAAAAATATATATTCTTGTTAAGTTCGAACCTGGGTAAAAATTTTTGCCAATTTCGAACTTTCCCCAAGTTCGATCTTCCCGCCAAGTTTAAATTTCAGGGGTAAATTTGTCCAAAATTGTGAATAGTGACGTGAGAACTTGATATCCCACCAATTTTGGTGGGATCTCAAGTTCCCACAAATGAGGGAAGAGTGGTGGGTCCGGTGTGGGCCTAGGAACTTGGGTTCCTAGGCATTTGGTGCACCAAACATGTTTTGAGGAGGAACTCTATTAAGTTCCCATTCCCTCTCCCAAGTTCTTTGAAGCAAACAGGGCCTTATAGAACACAAAAAATGAAGTGGGGAGCTCAAGATCAAGTAAAGTCATTTGGCAAATGTTGTTTGCACAAATTTGTTGGAATACATGGAAAACTAGGTAAAGAAACCCTGATTCAGATGGTGATGCTGCTTGTAGGGACCTTATCTGGGATTTGACAAGAAAAATGGATAAAGGAATTCACCGAATATCAAGTCAACACAAATAGCTACACAGACTGACTTGCTTACCAAGTCAACAGAAGTTGAAAATAGGCACACTAGATTATCTCAAGTTCTTTTAATCAATCTCCATAGAATCATGCAAGATAGTGTTGGTGAAAGAACACATAAGTTTCACCGTCATGGTAATATGGAAAGCTAAAATAAAAGAAATAAACAAGTAGAATTATCTCTCGACCATTGGAGAATACATTTTTTAACCATCACAATATTCATACAAGCTAATTGGAGATTGTCCAGAGACAAGGTCGAGTGAACCTCTATCCCG
Source organism: Acacia pycnantha (assembly GCA_025563575.1). Taxonomy (NCBI): domain Eukaryota; kingdom Viridiplantae; phylum Streptophyta; class Magnoliopsida; order Fabales; family Fabaceae; genus Acacia; species Acacia pycnantha. The sequence continues at coordinate 59,265 of JAMWYP010000427.1, read as the reverse complement.
CATTATGACCTAAGGATTCCAGTCCCACCACTTGCTCTCCCATTTTCTGGATATCTTCAGGTGAGAGTATTTTGATGTACCAAACATTACTGACAAATGATCTGCAAGAATTTTGGCAGGAGGTCCAAAAAATGAAGACAGAAAGTCAGCAGACTTTAACCAAGTGAATACCATATACAGAACAATTTTAAGCAGTAAACTAAAATGCAAATGAAATATGGACTTACTCCCATGGGTCGTCGCCAAGGAGAAGCATGTCATTCTCCCTGTCGACAAATACAAGCTGCCAGCCTGATCTAAGAGGGTCTTCCCCCTCAATTCCAAACATCCGAGCCAACTCCTCTCTCAGTTCATGATAGCTGCCGAACCGAGAAATGTCTAGAGAGCGCCCAACTGACCCTGATTTGTAAACCTGTGAAAGAAAGAACATGACTACACTAGAAGAGGGGATTCAGGAAGCCACAGCTAAAACTTCAAGATTTTGTTAGAACTTATACCTTGACAAATGTCTGGGTTTGATTTTGTGAGTCAACCTGCCCAAAACTCTGCAATATTTCTGATGAATCTTGCGTGCAAGCATATGGATGACCCTGAAATCCAGAATTCCCTATTTGCATAGTTGAAGCATCAGTATTAATTGATGAAGGTGCGTAACCGGGGACAGTAGTTGGGAGCACAAGACCAGATGAATTGATATTACAAAAGAGAGAAGGATTTCGGTCATCTGAAGTACAATATGGAGGTGCTGATGTAGAATCTTTTCCACTATATTGTGCTAGTGACATCAAATTGCCAAAGGCACTGACTTGCACAGGTGGATACTGCGGAGTCCAGGATTGTTGGGGCATCTGTTCAGTCATCTCCATGGATTGACGGGTTCTAGATAGGTTTAAAATATCACCACTACCACTCCCTTCAGGACACAGTGAACCAAGAACATTTTGTATGAGCGAAACTGATGAAGAGAACTTCATGCTTGAATCTAAGAAATCCGGTTTTGAATATGATAATGAAGGCGCATTAGAGTGTTGCCTCTGATGGAACAGATCACTTTGAATCAAGAGCGAATCATGATAAGTATTATTTTGCTGGTGTGCTTGGTCTTCCTGATTATTAATTTTAGGTGATTTCTGAAGAAGGTTCTGTGACAGGTTCTCTGTCAACACCTGTGCTTGTGGCTGCAGAATATTGGATGGGACTGATTGCTGAATTGCTTGCTGCTGATGAAGCTGCAAAGGATTGTGGTTTCCTGATTGTTGAAAATGCAGCATTTGTTGCCTCAGTAGATCTCCATTTCCTGGGTTCTGCAAACCAGCTGCCAACAATGCTTCGTACTGCTGATTATAATTATTTCCAAACAAAGCAGGATCCAACCTCTGCTGCATCCATGGCAACACACCACTACTTTGAAAGTTTAAAGAGTTGAAATTATGTTCTCCAGCTCCCCCTCTAAGCCACATTAGTCCATTAGTTGTATCACCTCTTCCATCTGTGAAAAAACAAGTATAAATATGAGGATACATTGGAAATATGTGAAGCTAATTTCACAATTAGAAGACAACTTAAGACGAACAAATATTTAACCCTGGGAAAAACATGTACCATTCACAAATGAGGGGCTGGGATAGCATGGGCGTTTCAATCTGAAGGGAAACAGAGATGGATACATTGGAAATGTTGTCAAAGGCTCAATTTCCCACAATGATACCCGTGGCTGTCTCTCTCCTACTGTTGATTCATCCCAACCAACCTACACATCATGTAAGATAAGACTATCATGCAAAGGGATTTGCTTGAAATTACAAGTCACTATTAAGGCAGAGAATATCAAATATCAAACTCCGAAATCAACAAAAGCTCGTAGCAGTAGACTATTTTGTATGCCTACACCTTTGGCTGACCAGTGCAAAGTCTAGACAATAAATGCCAGGAGAATCAAGAATAAAGAAATCATGCTGAGGGTCAGCCATCAAAATTGCAAAATTATACATTATATTTTAGTATTATTGCTATTAAAAAAGGTGCAAGAATAAAATGAATCTGGCAAAAAAAAAAAAAAGAACAAAATTGTCAATTAATGATTTTATTATTATTATTATTTTTTGCTCAGAAGTCAATTAATGATATGAATATACTTTGAATAGATTGTTCCTTGATTTTTTTTTAGTAGCAGCATATCATTCCTTACGTTCAGGCCACCGCATAAGTTTCAAGCAAACGCATTTGCAAGAGGCAACCTTGACTTCAATAAAATAACAAACAAACACAGGCAGCGATAAGCAATCACTCATAGTCACGACATTTAGAGATGATATCAGCAGCAACTGCCCTTCCTACATAACAGGCAGTCATTAAGCCAACTTGAAAAATATCAGAGGGGTGATCCATACAGCATTTTGTCCTTCCATAGGATAGAAATCCAATAGCCAATAAAATATTCTAGAATTTGGAACAAAATATAGACGTCAGGAAAGTTAATAGTGCAGAAATTAGACTGGTAAAGAGAGCATTAGTGTATGTGAGATTAAAAAATGGGTTTAACTAAAGGAGCACACGGAAAGGTTCTTATGGGGATAGTATGTAGAAACGCCTATAAATCATACATTTGGGCAATTATGCGTAAAGCAAATGATTGAGTACCAAAAGGAAGAACCATTGAGGATATATGATGTCTATAAAAATCTGGATAACAATATAGTGGATACAGAAAATATACAGGTAATGAACAAGTGATTAGAGAATAAACTAGAGTTGAACCTAATTTTCATTAAATGTAAAAGAATGACAAATAAACTAAGCTTGTTCACAGCTCCAGCACAGATCTGAAAGCTTACTTTTTCTATTAGCCTGCATTGCTTTCCTGGACTGGACCCTTTTGTTATGCCATAAGCCCATAAAAAGCCTTTAAATCATATGACAATTTAACCTACATACCTAATATATTTTAAAAACCCTATTTCTTTGCAATCAACTAAATATCCTGCATACAAAATGGCCATAAAATTTGAATGTTTGGAATTCGATAGATTGTGCTGCATCACAAACTATTTCAACTAAATAGATTTAACAAGATAATTAAGAAATCTACAGAAAAATGCAAGAGGTCCCACCAAACGGCAACATAAATAATGGTAGAATGAGGGGGGAATGCAAGATAGATCATATAAAAAAATCAGAATAGTCTTTAAACAGCATTTAATTAGAAAGTGACATTAGATTTTATATAAGAACAGAGAATATAATATATAATGTTAAATGGTCTTATGAACATTTACTTGCAATGTAATCTTATTTACCTTCACTGATCGCCAGTGAGAGTTTGGCCAGCGAACAGCATCCAGATCACTTATACCAGTTATTGTACCCATGTATCTGCAACACAGATCAGCATACAAGTAAAGGCAAAATGGGATGGGGTTAATTAGTTGATAAGACAATACATTTCACCGTCTTTACACTTCATTTATTCAGCCCACAGTTAATTTTACTCACATCAGAGATCAAGCGCTGATATGCAACAGGGCCTGTTTGAGTTAACAGTAGCAAAAGTGGATTTTTTTTAAATCTGACTTTTGGAGTAGAAGTTAGATAGTGTAATTGATTTATATTTGGATTAACAATGGCGAAGTAGCTTTCTTTTTCAAATTGAAACTTATTTGGATGATTATTTGAAAAGGAAGTTTAGATGAAAAATGACAAAAATTTTATTAAATGTATATAATTTGATAATTGATATATTATTGAGAAAAAATTGTAAATACTAAGAAACACTTAATTAGAGATTGTTTAATAGATAAAAATTTAATAAATTACAAATAATAAGAATCTTAAGTTTTTTAACTAAATAATATTATATTACTAAAATCAGAATTAATTTTTTTGCCAGCAAATATTTTTTAGCAACCTAAAGTTTAACAATATATGTTTAGTAAAAAAAAAAATTATATATCTCTTGCCTTTTTACACCAACAGACTCATTAGTTAGAATAGGACAAAGAGGTGGGGATATGATGGGGTTATAGGATAGTGGAGGAGGCATTGACGCATGATGTGGGACCCATGGCCACTTTCAATCTCGCCGTGATGCATCACCTCACCGTAAAAAGCAACAAATTTGGGCTCCAACATTGACGTGGCTTTTATGGCAGAAGCAAGATATCATTAACGCCTTCCCAAACATCACTCATATGCCAAAAGCAGCTTTTTTTCTCTTGACGTACGTTTGAGGGTGGGAAACATGTTCTCAAACAGACCCTAAGCTGTTGATCTTAATCCCATTACTCTGGCTTTTAATACATGGAAGTTACTAATAGAAAACCATTTACCAAGAAACTTGCTTCCTCAGGTAGCTGATAGAATAGATGCATATTCCAGAAAAATAAACTCAAGCATGACGATTACTTCCATAACTTATTTAGAATAACTGCATCAACCCTTAGAACACATAATTAATTGATATAACACCTGCAGGAATTATGTTTAGAGTGATATAAAAAAAATTCAACACATGATCAACAAAAATAAAGAATTGAGAATAAAAAATACCTGCGAACACTTGACTCGTCAGTCTCAAATAGCATTCTGAAACGCAAACCAACTGAAACACGTGTATGGTACACAGCTTTGATATATTTTGAAAGTGGAACAACGAACTCAGATGGACAAGCCCTGTCCATGATGTAGCTGTCAAAAGAAGATCATGATTCTCATAAAGCATCACAAATGGAAATTGAACAAAAAATAAAACCTTGGATTGTAGAAGACAGTAAAACAGCTATTAGTTGCAGCAGCATGAGCAGCAGCTGCAAGCAATCCAATGTGCATACTATCACTTGATAGAACTGATGAAGGCATCACAGTTTGTGGTTGATTGGCACGACGTATTCCCAAAAGAAGCTGATTCTTTTCATTCCTAACAGCAAGAATAACCAGAAAAGAAGTAAGTAGCAATTATTTATAAAAAGGAGGCTAAAAGAGAAAAAAAGGAAATAGATACCATATAAAAAGCACAGAATCTCCAGCCACAAGTCTCTTGGCACTAATAAATACACTCCAGCCTGTTGTAAGAAGGTGACGTTTTGGCTGTCCTGAGATGGCATGGAAGCAACAGAGGTAAGACTTGGCAAGCAAATACAATGTCACAAAAAATCTATACACAAAAGGTAATTAAAATGCCTTCTTATAACAGATGAACTCCATTATAAATAATTTAATGGAGGGTTGCATCAAGAGTTTTTCCTTGATTTCATATGTTGTGAAGGAAAGACTGACTGTCTGCAAGACAGGAAGGAGTAAAAAGGAAAACATATAAGATTGTCTAAACTGAGATAAATTCAGTACTTCAATTGTCTGAGGGTAACAACTCCAGTTGACTAGATGTATATATAACAAAAAGAGATGGGCCCTATCTAACAGTCCTAATGAAATAACAAAAGCATAATTATATCTTCTCACGCCACTAGACAACTGACTGGCAAATTCACCCCACTAAATTAGAAGAATGGGGGGAAACAGAAAGAATCATATGAAAAATGCAGATACATATGCATCAAAAATACAACTAGATCACAATTCAGTACTATAAAAAGATAAATATATTTCTGAATACATAACATGCTACATTTTACCAGGGAGTGGAAGAGAACTATGTAAAACAATAACCCTAAACAAGGACTCAGTCTATTGATGGAAATAAGACCCATAAAAACTTGACAACGTAAGGCTAAGTTTAAGAACTTCCATTATAGAATTGAATCAACCAATAATATAAACCAGGTTGAGTCAACAGCTTCAACCATAATCCAAACAAAGAAAAACAGTATTTTGGGGGGAAGCAATTCCACCTTCCTTAGGCCAGTAGATTATCAGGCAAGCTGATATTAGCTAAGCTAGACAGAGCCAGTAGCTCCCCATTTAACAGATGATCTTTCAGTGGACAAGTTTCTTTGACTTTAGAAGACACCAAAAAAGTGTTTTGCTCATTCTCATATTATTAATATCCAAATGACAGTCTTAAGACTCTTAAGTGCACTATTCTAGTACCTGCAAGAAAATTTCAAAATTTGAACGTATCAAAATCCCAAAGTTGTCTGCCAAGCCACATGAGAGAACTTGCAGAGTATAAGTCTCTTACTTAGCATACCATCACATGAGCACAACAGAATACTAATTGACAAGTTCAGGCATTCTTTGACTTCCAAATGTAATGTAAGACCTGACTGCTCAGCAGCAACTTTGTGCATGACAATTCTATTGACATTTGATACAATATAGAACAGTAACAACAGAAATCCAAGTCCCTAGTCCAAGGGCAGCTGGGCTTCCTCCTGCTTTTGATACTAGATCTAATCTTTCAAACCAAAGTACTCTTGAATCGATCATAGAAGTACATACAGTGATTTGAGTGTTTTTACTAGTTAGTATCACACACTCTAAACCAAAAAACGTTAAAATTTTGGGAGAATGAAACATTAGGGTGTTTACAAGTCAGGCCAGGGCCATCCAGGCCATACCAAGCCACAGGTTGGCTCAGTAAAAAGTAGTTAAAATAATTTTAAAACAGATAATTTATTTTATTCACTAAAAGTATAATCCATCTCATTCAAAATAAATATCCTTGAAAAATAAGATTAAGTTCAAGAGTAACATCTTATGAAATTATAAGTACTCAGCAATTATACACTATTTTCACATTATATTGAGGTAAAAATCAATTTCAAATAAAATCAAAAATTTGAAATCATAAAAAGTCTTTACAATAATTATAATTAACTTATGACGAGATATATGTAGTGTCTCAATAAAATCTCTGTTCCAGTACCAAGTGTCTCCAGCTTTTATTTTCCAACATATAATCAAAGAAGCAGTCTTATAAGGTATGAATAACTAAAATCTCTATAGGGATCAAGGGTGTAGTATTATCTTAATCCAGAAAGCAATGATCTTGTAAGGGAACTACTGGCTATATGTTCATAAAAGGATGGGAAGTTAGTTACACCTCCCGCGAAGGAAGGCTGTGCTGAGATGATCTAAAGGGGAAAGTTCTGAGCTCCAGGACCAGGAAGGAGGCTCTATAACAGTATCTCTGTATGAAAGATAACAGAGATCCTTCCATCATCCGGATCATTGTCGGTCAAACCCTGGTGTGTGCGTGCGTGCGTATAATCTTGCAAAATTAAGTAATATCTATAAAAAAAAAATTAAAAAAATAATTGGGCCAGTCTAGTACCTTGCCCAATGTCCAGCTCAGCCATTCTCATAACAGTTTCTCAAATTGACCAGTCCAGCCTGATCACCTCAATTGGCCCACCAGGCCACTTGAACACCCCTACATATAATATCTTTAACCTTTCAACTTCAATAAAGAGGAAACACGTGAAGAAAGGAAAATCCTAAAGCTATTGATTGCACGACAAGCCTTAGTTAGCCTATCGCAACAAGCCTATTTCCTCCAAGCCAAAATACCAGTCTACTATAAAATGCCTTTTCATCCCTCAAGCAAAGAGAATTATGTTCTTTATAAAATGCCAGGTATTATTATTATTGAGAAAGACAAGGGTTAAACTCACATACATTAGAAGTATAACAATGAAGGCCATAATAATAAAAGAAAAAGAAATCAAACTTCCATAATCTTCAATACAATAAGGTCAACGCTATTAAAACAAGAAATAAAAAACAGAACAGTACCAATAAAGATTTAGAACTGACCCCGAAAAACATGACGAAACTTCCACTCAACATCATGGAGATCCCTAGCAATTAGTTCTTGTGCTGGTGGTTGCTGTGCGTAATCCTGCACATCCAAATAAAAGATAAATATTAAATACACTTATATCCAGCAAGAGTCAAATAAGAAGTCAAAATAAGAAGAGTACCAGGGGAGGGAAGACTTTCTCAGCTGCACGACGAGGAACGGAGAAGCCTCCATGTGTGCTAGTGTCACTTGCTGTTAATATCTTGCAAAAATAATTTGAGGGCTGCCTACTTGTTACGCCCAATTCCATGGGAAGAAAAGTTTCCTTTTGCTCTTGCTGAATTTACATTTAATTAACAAAGTTCAACACCAGAAAGGACAAAAGAAGGTCTATAGGTAAAACAAGTTGGCAAAATTAAGAAAAAGCACCGGAGTCAGTGGCTGCAGAGTCATTTGAGCATACACTTCATCTGTTTCAGCATCAGCCTGAAAATTAACACATACTCTAGTTCACTTCAAATTCATATTCTAATTTCTCTCATGAACTGTAAATACCATTATAACTTCTATTTTTATGACACCATTATAACTACTTGGAAAATATGATACTCACGTGCATTGTGACATTATGAAGTTGGCAAATCAACTGGGGTAGCAAGCTAGGATAATCAGGCATATGCCCATCAACTTCCCTGTTAGTTGTAGCCGCAACCTACCATCATTACTATATAATGAGTTGTGTTCAATTTATGACAAGCATTTGGAAATATATACTTACAAACCAAAGTCTGCACGATATTGACTTCTCCAGTATAAAAATTAGACAACATTAAACAATTCAAAGATAAATGACGTGTATTCTGGAAAGAAGTAAACACACCTGCTCGCTATGACCCTGAGGGAAGTAAACAACACGAATACCCGCAGTAGGTAGGGATACCAGAGGTCCAGCACATGCGTGCCACAGCTCCGAATTCAAACACTTCTTCTCCTCTTCTACCACCCAGGTCATCATCATATAGAATATTATTCAGACAACAAAATTTTAAAAAGTCGAAATAAAACACTTATGAGGATGTCTAAGAGATGGAAAAGGAATTGACAGGGACACAAATTTGTTTGACACGGACAAGTCAACCCCAGTTAAAAGCAGAGTAGTAAAAAAGAACAATTAAAAGAAAAGCAAAACACAGAACAGAAACCAGGAAGATACCTTCATGTCCCTGCTGAACCAACCCTGATGTTGAAATCATCATGTCAAGCTACACTTTTGCTTCCTTTTATTTCAATAAAATAGTTCGTAATCACATGTATGCATATAACCTAGCTCAAATCTACCATTTAGGATTGTCTTGAAGCAAATGCATTCCCCCATTTTCTCCTCTAACTTGCCCATGCGCCCCCACTCCCACAAATGGGGGAGAATCTCAACGGAAAAGAAACGCAGAACTGGAAGCTCAGAATCACGAAATTCCGAACCCAACACTGCGCAAAGAAACAACGATTAAACAGAAGACGGGGAATAATAAGAAGCGGAGCAGTCGCAGTTTTAGGCCAGCCCACGCGCCAAAATCGAAATCCAATTCCAGCTAACTTGGTTGCTGAAGATCTCCATGAAAAGAGCAACACAGAGCATAAGGGAAGCGCGAACAAAGAAGCTCAAGTGTAGTGAGTAACGACGTACTTTCTTGCTTCTTGGCCTATCGCTTTCGATTGACCCAGCGAGGATTTTTTTTTTTTTTTTTGGCTTTGAAGAACACAGTCATGAGAGGGAGAGCAGTGACTTTGCAAGAGTATGGGGAGAAGGAATGTGCACCGTTGACGGATCCGTACATGTGAATCGTGAGCGTTCATTGGGGTATGAGGTAACAGTAGGCATGAGCGTATCCTTCAGTGGTCCTTGTCAAAGTACGTACTACGGAGTAGGGGGCAGAAAATGGAAAACTTTATCAAATACAAAAAAGCTTTATTTATATATATATATATATATATATATATATATATATATATATATATATATATATATATATATATATATATATATAGGTTATCGTTGTCGTATCGCTTAACATAAGGTTATGTCAAGTCACTCCAAAACTACGTCGTTTTGGGGTTAGAGGAATTAATGAACTCTCAAAACGACGTAGTTTTGGATTAGGGGAATTAATGAAGGATCTTTTAGTAAAATTCATATAATAAATACAAAAAAAAAAATCAAAACACAACTTTAAAATCATAAATAAGCATTTATCACGAATTGTCTATTACTTTATTGTTCTGACTAATCTCATTGTTATTGTAGTCAACTGGATTTTAAAGTTTAAGTGATATTTTTCTATCATCTTTCTATATAATAATTATAAATATAAACTATATTTCAAGTATAATGTAATCTAACAAATAAATCAAATCAAATATTGAATAATTCAAATATTTCCAATTTATAAAAGGTAAAATATCTTTGAGAAAAAAGAGAGGACGGGTTGAGGAAAAAGACTAGAAAACAATTTTCATGTTATAAAATTTTAAATCATGCTTGGTATCAAAAGTAAATAAAAGAATGACAAAACTTGATAAACAATTCATAACTTATTTTTTTAGAAATACATATTTAAAATTTTGCAAATTCAAAGTCATTTTCTCGCCTCTTTTTTTTCATAATTATATGTCTTATACATTGGGAGAATGATATATAAATATCATGAAATTCCAAAACCCATAAATGTTTACTACAAAGGGAAAATGACAAAGAGGTAAGCAAGTAGGAATCTGGGTTTTGAATATTTAGGCAAAAGACCAAACAACCTTTCTTTTCACTCTTCTTTCCCCATCGTCCACCAGAGATTGACAGAGGGGCTGCGACTGAAAGATGGGCAACGAGAGAGAGCGATTTGGGAAAATAGAGACCACAAAGCTCAAATTGAACGGCTAGAGAGGAAGAAGAACACAACATTCTTCCTTACTGTTGGCATCTTGCTTTCCACTAGAGACAGTCGTGATGCAGGGGTGTGGTGGACAGAATTCTGAGCCAGAGAACTCAACTCGGAACAGTGAAAAGGAGGAAGGGGATGAACTTAACCCACCGCCTTCGTCCTTCATCATCTCCAGACGGTCTCTTCCTCACCACCACCATCGAGCTCTCGGGGTCCAAGCTCTCTCGTGAAAGACTTGGCTATCACCCAGAGGGGGGTGAATTGGGTGTTTGATTAAAAACTTAGAACTTTAAAACTTTTCTTCACTTCTTTGGAAATAGTTTGAATGTCAATAATAATTTATAAAGTGATAAGCAATCATTCAAACATATATCTTGGAATGTAAGAGATAAGGGAAGAGAATATGCAAACGGTGATTTATACTTGGTTCGGCCCAATCCTTGACCTACGTCCAAGTCCCAAGCTCTACTTGAGAATTTCAATCCACTATCTTCTTTCAACTTGATTACACGTTACGTACTTGAAGTAAACCCTCACTAGGATTGACTCCCCTTACAAACCGTAATCAATACACTGTTTGATTACACACTCTGCACTCGAAGTAATCCTCTCACTAGGATTCACTCCCTTACAAGTTGTAATCAACACAATGTGTTTCCCACTCAAGATCACCCAATCTTGAGTAACTCACGAATATAAAGATAGGATGTTTACAATGAATCTTCTCTCTCAGAAGTGTATGGATGAACACTAAAGTACAATACAAAACATTTCACTCTCTATGATATATAGACATTGAAAAACAGAGAGTAAATGATATAAAGATCAGAGTATTAGCATGTTGAAGATGTAAGCTTGTTCTCTGCTTGTTGTTGTGTCTTTGAAGGTTTGTATGCAGCTCTATATATAGCGGCAAATCATCATATGACTATTGCTTCTCAATTCTGAATTGTCTCCATTTGAATTTCTAGCCATTGTGGTCATGGATGAGGAATATAGCCGTTGGGTCATAATGTTTCTTGAATATCGATGATTGCTCGTATTGAAGATTATGACCGTTGCATATCCATTACGATTTGACTCCATTCGAAATTCTAGTTGGGAACAATTCTGACTTAAATATTTGAATGTTGATTCTTCAAGAATTGATCCCTGATATTCAGGTGCTTTCTGTCCGTTTGAAGATCATTATCCACCATTCCAACAAGTTGCCCATTTTGCTTCGTTTTTGAATGAATATTAGAATAGTGACTGTCATGAACATTAAATTCGAGTCTTGAATCATTTGGCTTATGTCAGTTGGAGTATTTCATCATCGAATGATTTAATCCTTTGGAGAAGCATTACAATTGAGTAGACAACTTCGTTTCTTCAAGTTTCTCATTGGATCTAGTCATCTTTCCCATTTACGAGATTATGCAGCAAGTTCATCTTCTAGATCTTGATTTACTGTCAAGATTGATGTTCTCTCAAGCTTTAATAATGAAACATGTACACAAATGATATAAATAATGTTAAGAAGAAGTATAAGTCATTTGGGTAATCATGTGGATGTTCTTTGATGAGAAACGAGACTTTCGAAATGCTGTTTTCTGAATCGGGGTCATGAACTCGAGCTTGGATAAGTAGGCTCGAGTTTGCAAGGGTCGAGTTCAGCTTCCGCAAGGTGCAAACCGGAGGTTCGAGCAAACTCTAGAGTTTGTAACATTTTTCAGCATCTAGGCTCGAGTCTATAATTATAGGCTCGAGTTTGGGTCTCTTCAAAATCATCTTTTGCTTTCTGTCTTGTCTAGGCTCGAGTTTGTCACTTATAGGCTCGAGTTTGGATGATTTTCGCGACACAGTAGCTCTCTGTAACCCGCGAACTCGAGCTTGTCAACTAATAGGCTCGAGTTTGCTTCTCGACAAATTGTGCAACACCCAGAACAGACTGTCTATTTTCGGGGGCCATATCTCCCTGGTCTGAACTCCGTTTTGGTTGGTTCAACTATCTATTTTAAAGCCCTTTGAGTCTACTTTCCAATGCCACCAATTTCAGCTCAATTGGATTCTCCGGTTGTGAGATACACTCAAAACATTGAAGGTTGGTCATTTGTGTGACGTGAATATCACTGTCAACTTCATAAATTCATAGCTCCTTCATCTTGACTCCGTTTGGCTTAAATTATATATCAAAATGACGCATTGGGAGTCTAGTTTCATATGCCACTGGTTTCACTTCAATCCGATCTGTAATTTAGGAGATATCATCGAATGACCACACGTCGCCCGAGTGAAACGTGGAACAGTAGCTGAAATGTTGAACACCGCGTGTAAGCTCGAGTTTGCCAACTAATAGGCTCGAGTTTGCCTTGTCCAGAGACACCGTAAATGCTGAAGACACTACGGGCTCGAGTTTGCTAATGATGGGCTCGAGTTTGGAGTTCCAAACTGAGGTTTGAGTTCTAAGCTCGAGTTTGACTTGTCCGAGGCGCGAGTTGCCGAGGACATTACGAGCTCGAGTTTGCAAGTTATGAACTCGAGTTTGCTCATCCTGGAACTGATTTTTGATGGTTTAAACTCCGAATTGATCCGTTCCAACTTCCATATGATCTTGGATACTTCTAGCATCAATATAAGAACTTCAATAAAGATATTCCATTGCATTGCAAGTTCTTCCTTCTTCAATTTCTTCTCTCCTTCTAGATTATCCCCAAAATCATTTGATAACCTCTTGCTTCCTTAATATTATGATATTCCCATTATATTGTGCAAGAGCTTCTTTCTTCAATCAACATTCTCCATCATAAAACTTTGCATCTACATTAAATATAATAATTAGTCAAAGTAAAAGATAAATGTAGTATGCAAGCTTTTGCTATTAAGAATGACATCTATATAAGACATCATCAAAACTAATCAAAACCAACACTCGGTCTTGAAATTAGTGTTGTTAGAGGAAGTCGGGAGGCTAAGGAAGAAGAATGTGAATAGTAAAACGAGCTTCAAAAAATTCGTAATGATATTAACAAATTTAGTAATGATCTTGACAAGAATTGTAATAGTTTTAACAAAAGCGTTTCTTTGATGAAAATATACTAGTCAAGGATTATTGCTCTTGAGAAAATCATTACAAATATTGTCAAACTCATTATTGCTCTTGTGAATCCTATTACAAATTTTGTTAAAGGGCACAAATGTTGGTGAATTATGTCTAACATTTTTCCATCAAGAGATGCTCTTGTGAAAATTATTACAAATCTTGTCAAACTCATTATTGCTTTTGTCAATCTCATTATGAATTTTGTCAAAATCCACAAATGGTGGTGAATATTGACTTGTATGTTTTCATTAGCAAACGTTTTTGTCAAAACCATTAAAATTGTTGTCTAAACTATTACTAAATTTGTCAATCTCATTACAAATTTGGGTGAAATGCCACAAATGTTGATGAATCATAACTTATATGTTTTCATCAATAAACTCTTTTGTCAAAACCTTTAGAATTCTTGTCAAAACCATTACTGACTTGTCAATCTCATTATGACTTTTGTGAAGCTCATTTTATTGTTCACCTTCTTCTTCCTCAGCCTCCTGACTTCCTCCAACAACACCAATTTCAAGACCAAAGAGCTTGGACCCTAAGAGCTCAATGGTGGTGGTGAGGATGAAACTATTGGAGATGGTAAAGGATGATGGTGGTGGGTTAAGCTTCGTCCCCTTCCTCCTTTTCACTATTCTAAGTCAAGTTCTCGAAATTGTGTCCACCACACCCCTGCGTTACGACTCTTTCTAGTGGAAAGTAAGATACCGACGGTGAGGAAGAAGGTGGTGATGGTAATGTTATTCTTCCTGTAATATCCTAAATTTTTAGCATTGAGACTTGAGGATAAGCTGTATCGGAAGACGACTAAACCCAGTTCTGGAAGAGTCCTAAGAATGTCAAGAGATAGAAAGTCTCTCAAGGGCTATATGATACAGCCATATTGGGCAGTAGACCTAGTATGTGTAGGCCATAAAGTTAAAATGACAGTAAAGAAGGGCACAAGAATGCTTATACAATGTCATTTGGTTGGTAGAAAAAGGCCACCCAGCTATGTTGTAAGGCACGGGAGATTGATCGAGTAAAATGTGCGGTATTGGTGTGCACATGGCGTTTCATGATGCATATGTGTACCCTGCATTTTGGGAAAATGACACCGGTATATGGAGCCATGTGGAATCCCACATATCTGAGTCTAACCTAGTGTTAGTTGGCGAGTCTCGGTATATGTGTCATAATCTGAGTAGGCACCGATAAAGTGACTTTAATAAAGTAAAGTTATTATAACTAATGATGACATAGCTTTTGAGTCGTCGCCACATGATCATAACACGTGTCCCTCATCATGACAAAGTATAAAGTTACTTTTGTGTTGGTCTAATAAGAGCATGACACGTGTCCTATCATGATTACAAAGAAAAAACTAATTTTGTATTGGCGCAATAAGAACATAACAAGTGTTGACTCATCATGACAAGTAAAAACTACTTTTGTGTTGATCAAATGGAAAAGTGACACGTGTCCATTCATGATTACAGAATACGGAAGCTCTTTTGTGTTGTTCCAATGAGATCATGACATGTATCCCATCATCATAACAAGGCATAAAGCTAATTTTATGTTGGTCCAGTGGAAAGAAGACACGTGGCGCATTATGGACCGCACTTGTGTCCTATATATACCCCTTTTCCCCTCATTTGTCTTTAGGTCATTTTGGCCAAAACATGGAAAAGAGGGAGAGATAAATAAAATAGAGAGGAGAGAAGAGAAGGAAGTTTGAGAACCTAGAAGCTAGAAGGAAAATTAAGGAAGCAAGAACTTAGGTAAGTGGTCATGGATTTCCTTCCTACTTCCTTATACTTTCTTTAATATGTTTAAGGCCTTAATGAACAACTCTTCCATGTTGTTTTGGGAGCTCAAATCGAAAAGGATATGGGTGTACAAGGAAGCAAGATTACAAAGAAAAGCTAGAATTAAAGACAAGTAAGCTTCTTTCTCAACCTTCTTCTGATTCTGTGGTTGTATGGCTTAGAAATGGTTATTATTTTGGGTTTAATATATGATGAGGGTTCTGTCTAAATGATGAAAGGATGAATAAAGGATTAAAGACAATATTCATGGTTTAGGAAGGAGCAAAGAAGAAAGGAGTTGTGAATTAAGGTAAGTAAGACTTTAGATTCCTGCTCTACTTCCTTCAATCTTCATAAATATGCCTAAGATATTAATAAATGACTCTTATATGGTGTTTTGAAGCCTTGACCGAAAATACAAGGTATTTCAAGGAGGAAAGATTTCAAAGAAAAGCTAAGATCAAAGACAAGGAGTATTGTTGTCCGAAGTTTTAAGGAATTTTGGGAGTTGATTGTCAGTCTAAGAATTTACCGGATAGTAACTCTAATCTCATGTACCTTGTGTATCTTTGTTGGTTTGTTTTACTATGATTGTAGATCAGTGTCTCACGAGGAGGAAATGCGTTTGTGGCTATGGGGACTAATGGACCGGAGGTCCTTGGGTTGCTTCTGAGCCGGTACGCATTCAGTGTAGTTTGGGTTGAGGCCCAACTACTGTGATTTTTCCTAGTGCTATGAATCTGGGGCTTGCCTTGATTGAGTAGTCCTGCGTTTGTTTAGGACTTGTGGTCCTTCCACAGTAGACATTTCATATATGATATGCTTTTGTTATGTTACTACGTGTGTTGTACTGAATGTTTTTAACATGTTATTTCCTAATTATGGTTGCTTGCATACTCTGTATATACTTTGTATATGAGATTAATCTATTACTCGGGAGCCTTCTGATTCCGGCTCTGTTGCTACTTGTGAATTGTACAGCTTGTTGGATGTAGCTCCCAAGACAAAGTGGCGAATGTGAGCAAATGGAGGTGATTGACAAGTGTCAGATTATGTAGAGAATGTTTGTAGAAAATTTATATAATTATGTTGAAAATTTGTAACCAATATTTGTAATATATTATCAGTATGTTATGCCCAAACCGTTTTGTCACTGCATTGCGCTATAATGCTCTGATGTATGATGACATTAATTATATATATATATATATATATATATATATGGGTATCACACTACCCGCCACCCGAAAGAGCAAGACCAATAGAGGTGTAACACTTCCTCTCTCACCGTTCGATTGGAGCTACATGGTTCTGTTTCCCTAAATTGCTCTCTTCACGTCCCTAAGCTTTTAGTCACAACTCCTCTCTCTATTTCTAGTAGACAGTGAAGAGAAAAGAGTGAAAGGAGTGGTAGTTTGGTCTTTTGCCCAAATATTTAAAACCCAGATTCCTATCTGCTTGCCTCTCTGTTCTTTTCTCTTTTCAGTAGACATTTCTAAGTTTTGGAATTTCATATGATATTTATTTGTCATTTTTCTATATACATTTTTAGGTTAAGATACTAAAGCCTCCTAAAATATTGTTTTTCAAGTAGGCCCAACAGTATTTTAAAATATTTTTTTGTGCATTCAGTTCCAAGACACACAAAAATAGTTCAAAATGCTAGATGCCCATGAAAAATACTCATAGGTATTTGATATACCACAAAATATTTCAAGATGATGAATGCATCTGAAAAAAATGTTTTACATTTTTTTTTATTGGGATGCTAAATATACTTTAACTCTTACATTTTTCTAGGGAAAATTGCTTTTTCTTTTGTCGGCAAAGGAAAAATTGGTGTTAAATGCTTGCAAATATTGTTTATTAATTTATATTATTCATCAGTCGTTATAATTTTTCCCCCAATGATTAGTAATTTCCCTCCTTACATATTATAAGAAGATTCTGACTTCATATTTTATAGTATTGATTTTGAAATCAATCATAGTAATATCAACTAGCACAAGTCCTAGTGAATAGTTTGAATATATGTGAATATTGAAAACAAAAATATCTTTAGGAAAAAAATACCTTTGAGAGAACCACCTTGGACTGAGCCAAAGAATATTCAAGAGAGATACTAATCAAACTCAACAATACTTGAATTTGACTCGATTAAATAATCGTATGATTTTTTTTTGTATAATTATATGAATAAATAGGACTAGTTTCCAAAAACAAAGAAGAGTTAATATCATCTTTAGTCCCTCAAATTTACCATTATTTTAACTTTGGTCATTCAAGTTTTAAACCATTGGTTTTGATCCCTGTAGGGATAAAATGATTTATAATTTTATTGAGTTACAGTGACCAATGTTTTAAATGAAATGAAATTTAAGGTACCAAAACCTCTGAATTAAAACTTGAGGAACTAAAACCAAAATGATGGTAAGTTTGAGGGACCAAATATTATATTAACCCAATAAAAAATAATTAGTTATGTATATTGGACTAATCTCTACTTCTTTCTACAAATTACATTTTGCAATGTAAATAACTAAATATTATTGTTCTTTTTAGCAAAATGTAAATATGATTGTTAATCTTTCAAGAGAGAAGGACTTTCCCTTTGCTCTATTTGTCGGTTAACTTGTCATGTTTTTCAAGTTATATTGAAATAGGATACAAAATTTTTGTTACATTCACTTTTTTGTTACAATAAAGTTTAGGTGAGTTTGCTCCAAGGGATCATTAGGGTTAGGGTATACCTCTAGACTTAAAAAGCACTTACGGAGAGTACGTAAATATCACCCACTAACCAAACTCTCACATCGGTAAAATTTGAACTCACAACTTTATGGTTATGAACCAACACATTTACCAATTGGATTAAAGCAACCTTTCCTAGTCAAAGACAAATTTATTTAATAAAATAAAACGATATGTAATATTTGGGGCTTCTGATCATTGACTAGAGTCAATATTGGAAGCCCAATACAATTTATAAAAAGCATGCAAAGTGAAAAATTGAAACATAACCAACAAGAGTTGGCACAAGTGGTAAGCGGCTTGTGTCGGCAAGCAAGGTCTCGAGTTCGAGCCTTGTGAATACAAAAAAGCCTCTTTGGGAGACTCTTTCACTATAACCAAGTGTGCGACATGGGTCGGATTCGGATTAGTCAAGGCAAAACTCTAAATACCGGATGAGAAACCAAAAAAAATTGAAACATAACAAACACAAATGAAACCAGAGACGAGGCTGACGATAAAACAAACCCAAACAAACTCAATTAGTTTATATTAGAAAACCATTACTCCCTCCGGTCCTAATTATAAGACAACATTTTAGAGTTGGTTTTGGTCCTAATTATAGGACAACATTCTAATTTTTGTCAATTTCTTCCTAAAATACCCCTATTTTATTCTCTCAAGTGTGTTTGGTTTTTGATGATTACATATATGTGTATGTATATATGTGTGTGTCTATATACAAATATACATACATATATACACAGACACATATACATAGACACACACACACACATCTGTGAGTGTGTGTGTTTGTCGATATATATGTGTGTAGATATATATATATGTGTGTACATATATAAACACACATATATATACATATTTGTGTGTGTGTTTATATGTGTGTGTCTATATATATATTTGTGTGTGTGTATTCATATATATGTGTGTAGATATATGTATTATGTGTGTGTACATATATAAACACACACTTGTCTATATATATATATTTGTGTGTGTGTTCATATATATGTGTGTAGATATATGTATGTGTGTGTGTTTAGATACACTCACACACATATATGTGTATATAGTAAGACCATTATTTCAATTAAAAACCGTGTGGAAATGAAAATTCTAGAGAGATGTGTGGTAAGGGTTATTAATTCACTTTTACTTATGTCATTTTAAATTTATATAAGGGCATTTTAGGAAAATGAGTAAAATTAACTAATTTAACTTCTCTCCTTAATCTCTCCAAAATCGGTTAAATATGTCCTATAATTAGGACCGGAGGGAGTATAATTTATCATCCCTCATTGACATCCTCCTCTTTAAAAAAATCAGTGGAGGTTGATTAAGGATATAAAAAAAAATCTCAATTTTATGAGAAAATTAAAGTCAATTTGATGGTTTTGTGGTAAATGTGGTCAAATAGTGCTTGTATTTTGGTTAATTTTAATTTTTGTCAGTATATGAAAGAAGGCTGTAAAATTGCATGATGTAATTGACAGATTTCAGCAATGGAATATGACCTTTTGAGTTTCATTTCAATGTTTGTTACATGGTTAAGTGCTTGGAAGAGCTAAACATCCGGTAGATCCCGGTTTAATGGGTGACTACTATAGTCCCTCCTAATTATCAGATGAATAAATTGAAATGAAAAGACTTGATATATGACATAGAGAAATTACCATGGAAATTTTGACAATAGAACTGAGTAAGGCAACTAAATTAAAATGGTTACACTTAGCTTGATACACAAGTTGTTGTAATGAGAGATAATTACATCCAAAATATTGAGGAAGAGATAAATAAACTAGAAAGTGGGTCCAACCTTTAAATAGGTTCATTCATATAAGTTACGGGCAAACACAAAAGTGAACTAAACCATAATCATCTTCTTCCTCATGACAGTGAAGTGCAAACACAAAATATAAAACAAATGCACCCTAAATGTTCTTCTCTCTTTTTCCCATGGACTTCTTGGGAATAGACCTCCTTCTCCATGCAGTGTCTAAATCAGGGAGGTTGACAGGGATAAACATTATAGCATGAGATGATTGAGGATGAGCAGAAAATGGAATGTCATCTAAGAATAAATTATGGACATTCTCAGCTATAAGGTTGGTCTTGAAAGGTTCCTTTGGGATGAAGGATAGGGGATTAGGAGACAAAGGAACTCTAGAAGGTGCATGAGGAGGGTTTGTAGGTTGAGGTAGATGCACAATGAAAAGTAGGTAATTGGATCATATATACGTCTCTGTGGGTGCATGTGAGTTTGATTGAGGCTCATGGTGTAAAGATGATTATGATAGTCACTAGGGCATGAGGTTGTTGTGAAGATAATGGGACATGAGAGGCCAAATGTGGGGAGAAATGTTGAGAGAAGTGAGGAATGTGATCTTTATTAGTTTTATGGTGAGAAGTGTTAGAAGGGTGCTGCTTATGTTAAGGGGAATGTAAGTGGTCTTCGTCATTGGTAGATGGCCCTTGATCTTCATGCTTGGAGGCTTTGGATGCGGCAAATTCATTTAAGGGTTAAGGTGTAAAAATGCATACGTGCTTTATCCTGAGGAGCGCCAAACAACAAGTGCTTTTTTTATGTAAAAGTGCACACGTGGTTACAAATTAGGTGCAAAAATACTTGTTTGTCCGTTAAATTTGATTTTTTTTTGACTAGATGATGACGTGGCTTTCAAAGGTGCAAAAATACATATGTGGTTTGGCCAAAAGAGCGTCCAACACCAAATGTTTTTTTTTAATTTAATAATTTTATTTCAATTAAAGGAAAATTATTATTTCTCTAGGTATAATTCCTTGGAGGCCAAAAGAGTGCCCAAGCACATGGTTCAAAAATAGAAAACATAATTCTACAACATCATCAAAGCTCTCATTTAGCCGATTCAATAGCAAACATATCATTTGCCACTTGGTCCCTTAAGTTAGTCCAAACATCAGTAGTTTCCATTGTCATCATAGTGGTGTTCTCAATTGTTGCAGGTGCTGCTTCAAAGGTCTCAATTTGTGCATCTAGGGGATCTTGAAAACTCTCGCGATGAATGAGATTATGAATCAAACAACATGCCACGATGTATCTATTTTGAATCTTCACCGGGTAGAATGATAGACTCTTACGAATGGCCCAACATAACTTAAGTATGCCAAAGCACCTTTATATTATAATATAGGCAGCATAATGTCGCTTATTGAAGCACTCCTAAGGAGTTTGCAGTTGGTATCTTTGTCTCCATTCATTGAGGTAGTACCTTTGCCTTATATAAGAAGCTAAAAAACCTTAACAGTTCATGTATCCTGCATCAACCAAATAGTAGTTTCCTACACAAACCCAATATATCAATCAAAGAACAAGTTCATCACTTATTGAATTAAGATAAAAAAGATATTCATTTTAATACATTTGTCACACACATATCATTTAGTACTCTTAGACCATATCGTCTCCTTATAATATCTTTCAACACCCTTTCATCTCGTAGCTAACCATTCCTACTTAGGAAACACATAGATGAACTGGACATCAGGTGAGCATACACCTATCACATTAACGGTTATATCTCATTTTCTATTGCAACAACGGCCCATGTGCTCTACAGGAACTTGTACACATATGTGAATACCATCTAATGCATCGAAGCAAAGGAAAAAAACAACTTCAAATTGAAATGTTCAATTAATCATCTCCCATAATTCAAATATAACAAAGAAGTTCAATATTTATACACCTTGAACCATTTCCAACGGTGATCATTTAAGTCTTCCGAATAGGCTCTGGTGCAAAAGGAATGACAACAGTCTAATTATCGTATTCAACACAAGTTTAAAGTACATACTTATTGTTTCTCCTAACCTACCAATCTCAAATTGAATCACACTATTCTTTATATGATGCCCCAAGATGTGCAAAAACATTGTCACTTGCTAGTCAACTAACATATGTTTCGTAGGTCTTAATCCACTAATTGTGTTTAACATATAACACAATCTATCAAATATCACCTAATACATCCTAATTTGGTTGAAGCAAGTGTTATCACTGCTATATAACATATCATCGCTTTTGGCGTTTAAGTTTAAGCATCATTTTTGGCGTCTAAGTTTTAAACTTAGACGCCAAAAGTATCACTTTTGGCGTCTAAATTAAAAACTTAGACACCAAAAGCCTAGCTTACATACTCCATCCGTGCTCTTTTTTTTTTGTCACGCTTTTCAAAGACAAAATCACTCTCTTTAAAATTTCCCGTGACTTCCTCTCATCGTAGTGTCTTCCTCGCATCTCTTGCCTCAATGATCTCAGTTTTCTTTGGTTGCCTTTGTCATGGTGAAGGCAACACGATGGCTTCAGCGGATGACGGTGATGGCGAAAGCAGACGATGAAGGCGCATGGGATGGCTTTGGCGGATGACGATGACGACGTCGATGGTTAGCCGATCCCGACTTTTTCAGCCACATGGGATTGAACCAGAGAGAGAGAGAGAGAGCTTGGTCTTGTGGTGATTCATAGGGTATGTTCGATTTTTTTATAGATCTGAGTCAACCTTCTTGTCTTGTAGAGCTTGGTCCGATTTTTCAACCTTTTGTAGATCTGTTTTTTTTTATTCTCTAATTGCTCTATAGATCTGATTCTTCTGTGGATCTATTTTCTGATTCTCAATTGCTCTGTGAATCGAGTTTTTCTAGATATGGCGAATGCGATGGCTTCGGCGGACGACGACGACAACAGATGGTTAGCCGATCCCGACTTTTTCAGCCACATGGGATTGAACCAGAGAGAGAGAGAGAGAGAGAGAGAGAGCTTGGTCTTGTGGTGATTCATAGGGTATTTTCGATTTTTCTGTAGATCTGATTCAACCTTCTCGTCTTATAGAGCTTGGTCCGATTTTTCAACCTTCTGTAGATCTGATTTTTCAGATTCTCTAATTGCTCTGTAGATCTGATTCTTTTGTGGATTTGTTTTCTGATTCTCGATTGCTCTATGAATCGAGTTTTTCTAGATCTGGTTTTTCTGATTTCATTTCGAGTTTTCTGATTGAAGACGTCTAGATCTGGTTTTTATGATTATTGGATGATTTCATTTTTATGGTTTCCCCTTTCCGATTTCATTTTGGGCTTTTCCGATTTCTATGGTTTTTGCTGGAAATTACTATGGCTACACCTCCAAACTCGGTTTGGGGTTATTCTATTTTTTTTTAAAAAAATGCAATATGTCGTCTAAAACAATTTGGGATGTTGTAAGCCTGGACTTATGGCGTCCTAAAAAATTTAGGACGCCGTAACTCTTGACTTTCTACGCCCCCCAAATAGGCGTCCCCACAAAAAAAATGACGTTAAAAGGGGGGGGGGGGGAAGGACGCAAAAACGTGTTTTTATAGTAGTGATAGCTCCTAAACAAAAGCTTACATTAGCAATTATCCAAGTGACTTTAATGTAAGTATCTGCTTGTGAGTCTAAATATTTTAACAATATAATTAAGCTGTAATTTGTGTTCTTGGCTATAGATACATGAATCGTAGGTTGGTTTCTTCGGGCAAAATCAATAATTTTAGATTGATTTTCCCAGTTCAAGTAACAGAAAAAGGGACCACTGCTTTTATCAGACACACATACTTATCAGAGAGGCTCAGTGAAACCAAACCTGAGTGTTTCTTAGCACCATATGTAAATGGGTAAAAAGATTTTTTTTTTTTTAAATTTCATACTATATATACTACTTGAAAAATTGGATTTACAGTTAATTTTGTTATTTTCAGTGATCATTGGTAGTTTGTTCTTTTATGCAAGAAGAGTTATATTGTCATCTTCTTATGCTCCTTTCATTACAAACCAAAGAAATGAATTGAAGAAGACCATGAACTCGTAAGTTTTCTTATTACTAAATAAAGTAATGAACTAGTAATGTCATTTTAATAAATAAGAGAAAATCTTCACTTTTCTTGCATTACCTTTTGTTGGAAGTTTATGGAATTTGTGGAAACTAAGTAAGCTTTGTGATTTTAATGATAAGGCAATGAGGACATACCGACACGCTTCGCCGGTAAGCATGTGCATTAGGTAAAAATCTAAACGACACTAAAGGTTAGTACACATTTGTTTGTTGTATGAACTTGTTCAATAAGCTATGCTCTATACAATTTTAATTATGTCATGTTCTTTTTTAGACTCATAGGCAACCATTGAGATCCAACTTATGTGGCTTTTTATGTGTTGAGACACATATTCAACATCGTCGCCTTAGGCATGTCTGAATTCACTCAAGAGGTAAATGTGTATTTCAACAATTTTGTACTACTTTTAATTTTTTTTTCAACTTAGCAAGTTTACGATTTGTTTGGCTTTGATATCACAGATGTTTGATCTTATTAATCCATTTCCTGAATAAGATATTTACTTCATCTCGCAAATGTTGTGATGAATAATTCATTTATGATCTCTTAGAACAATATTGAGTTTATTATGTCTTATGTTTTTCATCATGTATGTATTCATCATTTGAAGTCTGTGAAATGTTGTGGTCTATGATGATTCCTTGGCTACGAAAAATATTAGCGTGGTTTGTGGTCTGTGATGAATAATAGTTGTTAGATCAATTTTTTTCACTTGAATTGAAATATCGTTGGCATTATATTCACTTTCAATAATTCAATTTGTATATTCATTTCCAATAATTTAGTTTGTAACTTATATGGAGTTATTCAGATCTTGTAGCTGAAAATGTTTTTTAAGTGCTGGATTGAGTGGTAGGTGAGAGGAAGAAATATAGTGGATATGTGAAAAAATTTAGATCAGATGTTATAAATATTAGATCTAAAAAGAATTAAGACGTGAAGTATAAAATATGGGGTCTAAAAAGTTCAACTTATAAGACGTGTTTTCGAAACAATCAATTTAAAAAGTAAGACACTATAGGCGTGATATAAGCCAAGTCGGGTTTAAAAAGTCCGATTTTTAAGACCTGATCTTTTACGCAACCGGTTTAAAAAGTTTGACTTTTTAGACTTAATATTTTCGCAATTGGTTTAAAAAGTAACAGACTTTTAGATCGGCGGTAGTGAGACCTGATCCAGAACTGGTTTAAAAAGCGATTTTTGCACTAGTGTTACACTCAAATATTTTTTTTAAGAAAATCCCCTATTTATATTATTCATGAGTTCATATCGCATTAATTATTTTGACCAAAAAAAAAATCGCATTAATTATAATACAATCTTATCAATGTTTGGTATTTTGTATTTGTTCGTATATTCCTAAATAAAAGTTCTTTAATGGTATTAAGAATAAGATTATACTTTTAAAAATGAAGAATAATTTATTCATATAATCATTAAAATATTAGTTTTTACAATTAAGTCTATAATTTGCACTTCTATTTTATAAACCCTGACCAACTCTGTTAGACTCAGGGAACTCATTATAGAATATAGTTTAAATAGATAGTTTATAGTATTACCCAATTGCCTATGGCCATATTTTAATATGAGGTTTGTGAATGTGCATATCCATTGCAAAACATTGGATCATTCATGATAAATTGAGAAATAAGCTTGTCAAATTATGAATATGCTTGAAAAATCTTTTCTTTTTTGTTTAAAAAGTGATTTTTATTTTTTTCATAATTCACGTATCCATTTTATTTATACAGTTTGGACTCGCCCTCAAAGACTTAAAAAACAATTTAAAGGAAGAAATTGTTAGTGTTGTTGAGTCAAAAGTCCTCGACCAAAAAGTAGCAGATTTTGGTCTAAAATTTTGAAGACACAAAATTGCTTGATCTGAAACTAGTGATAAATCTCACTGATGTTACCAACATAGAGTTGGTTAGAGATATAAAGCTTCATTAGATTTTTTTAGACCTTGAGTTTGAGTCTCAAAGGAATCATTTGTGTTGAGAGGGACAACTAAGAATCTCTAATTGAATACCAGATGATAATATAAAAAAAATATTATTGATATAAAGACCTTATTGGTATGTAATCGATAAGTATCTCTGCAAGCATTTTTTAAATCCGGACCCAAACTCACTTGAAATTTTTTCCTTAAAAAAAAAGACTACTATGTTTAATTTTTGGGTTAAGGTGCAAAAATAAACATGTACTTTTGTCAAAAGAGCGTCCAGTAGCAAATACTTTTTTTAGGTGCAAAAGTAGACACGTGATTACAAAAGTGGAGCAAAAATACCGTTTGACCGTTAGTTGACTTTTTCTGAACTGAAAATGATGACGTGGACGATGACGTGGATGTTAATGCTTTATGAATTACGGTTCAGCCCCGGATACATTTCAAAAATTTCAATTTAGTCCCTCTATAAACTTTTAAAATTTTCATTTAAGTCCCTGGTCAAAACTTGCATTTTGACCAGGACCTTCTTCTTCCTCGGTATACCCAGATTCCGGTGATCCTTCTTCTTCCTCGGAGGTGCACTTCTTGTGGGGCAAAACCCAGAAGAAAAATATCATATCCAAAACCCAGAAGCTCAAAACGATGAAAAAACTCAGATCTCAATATCATATCCACATCTTCTTCCCAAATATCATATCCAGAAACCCAGAAGCAAAACTCAAAAGATGAAAAAAAAAACTGTAACGCGATGCTAGCGTCTCGTTTGCCGGAGAAGATTTCAAAAATCGCCATCAGTTATAAGACGAAAAACTTGAAACATTTAAACCCAGCAAATCTGAAGCAAAAAATTCAATACCCAAAACGAAGAGGAAGAAAAATCAATAAAAGAAGAAGAAGAGGAAGAAGGACAAGAAAGACATCATTACCACACATCTAAGAAACTCAGTCTGAGAGGACCAAAATCCATGGAATATTTTTCAAGCACTCATCATCACAAATCCAATGGGTGATTTTCCTCAGAATTCATATTCAAACCACTGAATAGGCATTTAAAGCACCAACATGCCAAGATTAGATTCGACATACCCAAACCGAGATGCTGAGATGGTTGTTGTTGCTGATAATGTTGATGAGGCATAATCATGAACCCAGTTGCAGAGAACCCCCTCTCCCTCCACCTCCTTGAAATTCAAGTCCCCCCGGAAGATTGAACCTAGGCATGAATTGCAGAGGCGCTTGTACAGGTTGTTTCCAGATCAGCTTGTGTACTTGAAACCGCCACATTTGGGTCTCCGGTGACGAACCCGAACCCGAGCCTCCGGTGTTCACGGGTAACATCCAGATTGTATTGCTGCGACACTCGCCGGCCGGTGCTACCGCCACATGGTAGCGGCGGCGGTTAGTATGTTGGTCGGACGAAGAAGGCCTGAAGAAGGACCGCCACCCCCCCAATCTCGATCTGAACCCCCACCCCACCATCTGGATCTGGATCCACCCCCTCCTCGATCTGGACCCCCACCCCACCATCTGGATCTGGATCCACCCCCTCCTCGATCTGGACCCCCCAATCTCGATCTGAGTTTAATGGAAGAGAATGGAAGAAGGGAAGGCGAAGTTGAGAAGGGAAGAGACTGAAGGAGATGGTGGTGGGGCTTGGATCGTCGACAGCAAGAAAGTTGAAGATGCAAGTCGGCGGCGGGGCTTTTTTCCAGATGCAATTCGAAGGTGAGAAAGAAGGGAAGAAGAAAGAAGGGAGTGAGGAGTGACAGGTGGCATAAAAAAAGAGAAAGAAGGGAAGAAGAAGTTGATATGGAAGAGAGAGGAGTGACAGGTGGCTTAATTTTAATGGAGAAGTCAGATCCCACTGCCACGTCAGCGTCAGATAACGGTCAACTAACAGTCAATGCTAATTTTGCTCCACTTTTATAACCACATAGTCACTTTTGCACCTAAAAAAAATATTTGCTACTGGGCGCTCTTTTGACAAAAGTATATGTCTATTTTTGCACCTTAACCCTTAATTTTTTAATATAACAATAGTTGACAAAAAAAAAACATTATTTAAGACTAATAATAGAGTATAGAACTAAAAAGAATATTTTATAAAATTAAGAGGTGTCAATGACATTTTGTATTTGTGTGTGTATATATATTTGTGTGTCTATATTATAAACACACAGACCTAATCTAATCTTGTTGATAATGGTAGAATTACCAAAATACCCTTCATTAATTCCACTAACTCCCAAAACGACGTCGTTTTGGAGTTAGGAGAATTAATGAACTTCTAAAACGACGTAGTTTTGGGATGACTTGACATAACCTTACGTCAGTGATACGACAAGTGATAAACATATATATATATATATATATATATATATATATATATATATATATATATATATATCTTTTCACTGGAAAAAAAGGAGTCCACATTATGTGCTTAGAGTTAGATGCTTATTATGTGCTTATACCTCTAATTAGAGGTATAAACATATTTTTTTTATTTTTTTAAATTTTTTATACATTGTATTTATTTAGATTTAAATTATATTATGCTTTCTGAGATTTTTTTTGCACCCAGTATCTCAAATTAATTAATTTTCATAATACTGGTGTTACAGATAAATGCAGAACTAGAAATTAATTAATTTAAGATACTGGGTGCGGAAAAAATCTCAAAAAATAGAATATAATTTAAATATAAATAAATACAATATATATAAAATTAAAAAAAAAAAATGCTTATATCTAGCACGCACCTAAGCACATAATGTGGACTGGAAAAGGAAGGCAGAGATAATCTCTCTCGCTCTCGCCACTTCAGGGCTTGCTCAGAAATTTTTGCTCCTCCATCATCCTCCTTCCAGGTCGGCATCGTGTGATAGGGTGGGAAAAATATAACAAGGTACTCGTATTTTCTTCTTCTTTCTTTCCAACTTGCTGATAGAAACATATTGTCTTTTGCAGGAGAATTTAGTTTCTCAGCAGAGGTTACTAAAAAATGGAGTTGAGATCATTCGTCTTGCAATCTAACTTAACACCTTTGTTTCCGTCATTTACGTGCTGTGTTAAGCCCTCTTTCCAGTCCAAGAAGATGGACCAGAAAGTTTATAAATTGGAGATTAGTAGAAGAGTGGGAATTTTAACGGCCATTACTTCAGTAGTATTAGCAGGAGAGGGTATTTTTAGCACAAAAATTGCGAATGGATTTGATTTTGGATTTGTGGCTCCTGATCAAACTGTTGAAGAAGCTGAGAGTGGAGTTAGAAGTCATGCACAAGCCTTATTACAAGTAAAAGATCTATTAGAGACAGAGTCATGGAAAGAAGCACAAAAAGCATTGCGAAGGAGTTCAGCGGTCCTGAAGAAGGATATCTATACTATAATCAATAGCAAGCCTGGAAGTGAGAGGCCCTCACTAAGGAAGCTGTATTCCAGTCTATTCAATAATGTCAGTAGAGTAAGTACAGTTACACTATCCTTGTTTATATACTTCATGGGAGCGGAAGATGCATTTTCTTCATTTTCAATATCTTATTTGCAACTATCATACCTAGTTCCTTTCATTTCCTAGTATTTGAATATTTCTATAATTGTATTTAACGGAGTTTAATTCAATTTATACAGCTGCCTCAATTATAAAAAAACTGGTGGGCTTTGGCAGATTTATTGCGTCCAGCGTCTTATATAGATGAAATATAGTTTTATCTAACAAAAGAAAGTGTAAGGTAAGAGGACAAGATGTCCTCCTATGGAAAAGTAACAGGGTTAGGTGGCAGTAATAGAATAAATTTTGTCCATCAGGTCCTAAATTCTTGCTGGCAAATCAACCTGAAGTTATTTTTCAATAAAACCATTACTGGTTGTTCAGGGAGAAGGCATGTTTGTTGCTGGGTAGATGCTTACTTCCTTTGGGAAACTGAGAAACTATCATCAAGTTGGATTACTAACTTTGCCTGAAGATCTGTACAGACTAGTGACTACTTTTCCATAATCAAGTATTTATAGGTTGATTATTTGAATGTCGTGACTCGTATAACTGTGAAAACTAGCTTCCTTGTGATTCTGTGTTGCCATATTTGAGGGAACCTTTTTTCTGGGTTGTTTTTATTGTCATCCTTTATGTGAAGTGTTCTGTGTAGGAAATTCTTCCATTTATATTTCAGATAAAGATATGACATTTTCTAGTTGGCTGTATGAAGTGATTGTGGATAGCCATTAATTGACTTTTATATGCATGTGATGAACAATGCAGCTAGATTACGCAGCAAGAGACAAAGACACCCAACAAATCTGGCAGTGTTACTACAGCATAGCTGTGGCTGTCAATGACATTCTTTCAAGATTATATCCATCCTAAGCTTTTGAAAAGGAGGAATTGAGAACTTGGCGGGAGATTAATGTCAAAAAGCACCCTGATACTTCTGCTGTAAGACATGAACTCTAATAGCTAAGTAAGAATGCTTTTATCCTGGAAAGTTATTTTATAATTTTGAGTGTTTAGTGAACTGTGATAACAAAATGAAGTTCATGGTAGTAGTACTAGCAGAAAAGAATCTAACACACGTCAATACATCAATTTTGGCATAGAAATTTGATTGAACCTTTGAATTGTGCAAACTAAAATCAATTTCTAGAGAGTATAGATGTTATTCTAAGACCCATAGATATGAGTAGCATATTGCATACAACATAAAACAATGTGTAATATAAAAACAATTTTGAACTATATTTACGATAAGGCTCATTCAATAGGATAAATATTCATCTATCTACTTAGCGTAAAAGACTTATCTTTTCTTTATGGATAAGATTATCAATTAGTGAGCGTTTGGTGTAATCTATTGAAACACATTCTTTTCAATTGCACTAAAAATGAGATATGAAAAATTTAATATTTTCCTGTTATCATTACATAGTGAGACTATGTAATGATAACAGGAATATAGTGATAATCACTTCTTTTCCTTATCATTATTTATTTTTAAAATCAGGGGCACCAAAGACATTTCCAAACTATAAAATCACCTTTTTGTTTTTCTTTCTTTCTTCATTATATATCATTTTTGCATGTCAAACAGCCTCTAGTGTTTTATCACACAATTAGAAGGCTTCCAATACATTCACTAATTTATTTTTCACCATAGGTTAAAGTGAGTTGCCACCCTTTCACCCGAACTTTCCTACTTGCATAATTGATGTTATATTGTCCTCAAATCTTGAGTAACGGAATGAAGGAGAACACTTTCTCTATTTTCTTCTCCTTCATTATTATTTTCTGGGTTCAAACTTCAAGTGACCCCAAACTGCATGTTCCTGAATAATGCAATCATCTTCCTGATATACTCGAAATGGAAATGGTAGCATGTGAAGAAGATGTACCATTAGGCGCAGAACTGTTTGTTCTAGGCGTGAAATTAGGATCAACATAGACAGGCATAGTGGGTTTCTTGTTCTCCATTAATCCCTTGCTCTTGAGCATGACAACAATTTCAGACATTGTTGGCCTTGCAGCAGGAGATGCTTGGGTGCAAAGCAATCCAATCTCTATGATTTTCTTTACTTCTTCTGCATCATACTCATTTGGATCTAAGGTTTTGTCCACAAACTCTATGTGCATTCCCCTGTCGTACAGTTTCCAAGCCTGCCAATGCGAAGTAGTATCAAAGTGATATAGAAAATAAAATAAGAGATTCTTGAGATTTATTGGATGATTGCTCTCACTAAAACCCAAACATGTGAATAATTTTTCTGAAGACAAATGTCATTGTTGCAATGTCAAGTGGTTCAAAACGGTTCATTTGTTATGTTATCTACTGAAAATTGTTTAAACTCCTAAAGCTGCAGTTAGATTTTCTTCAATAAAATTAACTCGTTATATTAGTTCTGGCCATTTGCTTACCCTTTGAAGGAGGAGTTCGCTTGCGTCATCAATCTTCAATTCACCACTCTTTTGCCCACTTATGATTTCTAGAAGTACAACACCATAGCTATAAGTATCAACCTTCTCTGATAATTGTCCATGCATTGCATATTCTGGTGCTGTGTATCCCCTAACAAAAACATATTGTTTATGGCATAATGGATCAAAACTACGATGAATATATAAATGGGACACGGGAACATTGAAACATGTATGAACACTGATAAAATAAAATTTGATATGTTCTTAGGCAATTTCATGTGTTATTTCATAATTTAAATCTGTCATAAATGGGTACAATGTCTATCTTGAAATGTTTGGGCTTTGTAGAAACAACAAGACATCAATGAAAAGGATCTAAAGGTCTAATAACAGTGTTCCATATTGTTACTATATGATTTACTATAATCGGTTGTTTCTGTGTGTGAATAATAAAAGTGAATAGAATATGATAAATTGCATTTGCTTTTACTTACATTGTTCCTGCAAATTTTGTGTTGAGATGAGATTGGTCCTTTGGCAAAAGTCTTGCTAGTCCAAAATCAGCAATTTTAGGTTGGAAATCATCATCCAAGAGGATATTGCTAGTTTTTATATCTCTATGAATAATACAAACGTGGAATTCCTCGTGTAGATAGGCCAAACCCCTTGCTGTGCCCAAAATTACACTGTAACGTTGCTTCCAACTGAGGGAACCTT
The DNA here is from genome assembly GCA_025563575.1 of Acacia pycnantha. Classification (NCBI taxonomy): domain Eukaryota; kingdom Viridiplantae; phylum Streptophyta; class Magnoliopsida; order Fabales; family Fabaceae; genus Acacia; species Acacia pycnantha. The sequence goes on along the minus strand of JAMWYP010000427.1, from coordinate 26,552 downwards.
TATTTTCACCTATTTCCAATATTTTAGAGAGTTAAAAAAGTAGTAAGAGAGGAACTACAGATGATTCTCAATCTATAAAGTAAATTCATTAAAGTTTTGGTTTTGCCTACCAAATAAGAATTGGCCAACATTGTTGTTTTTCATGTACTCATAAACAAGAAATCTCTCTTGGCCTCTACTACAGCATCCCAGAAGTCGAACAAGATTCCGATGATGGACATTACTTATCAACTTCACTTCACTCTCAAAATCTTTCTCCATCTGTTTGGATTGGCCCAGAGCTAATTTCTTGACAGCAACTACCTTTCCATTTTTTAGGGTGCCCTGATCAACAAAGACTAGTTATAGACTAAACATTTGCTTATAAAGAGTATGATCACGTAAGCATTAGGCATGAAATATATTCACAAAAATTACTATAGTATAGTGAAACACTGAAACTCTTTGCATCATGTGTGATAAATATTATTAATGAACCTAGGTAGGTTGAATATACACAAAATGCTTTTATGCAATAGGCTGAAAAGCAAGCTTCTGTTGAGAAATGATATCGAAAATGAAAGTTTAGAAAGTTTACCTTGTACACATCACCAAAACCTCCTTCTCCTAGTTTATTTTCTTTACTGAAATTTTTTGTTGCAGCCTTTAGATCTTTATACCTATAGTTAACAGGGCCTTTCAACTCAGTTGCTCCCAAAATGTCACCTGAAAAGCAGTCAGGGATTCATCCTGCCGTATTAAAACCATAGCATTTCCTCTGGTAAAAAGGGTAAAAATCAAAGCATCAATGTAGTTCATTCCAACTTGAATAATGAAGAATTTCCCAGTTATCTTGCCTCTAGGATTCCTTTTGGATGCCGTTGACCATATGTACAAAGCAAATAATGCTAGGAGAATTAAAATGAAAGATGCACCCCCAACAACTCCACCAATAATGGCCTTCTTCTTGCTTGAACCTCCTGCAAGTCACAAGAAGAAAGTTGACCCCATGTCCCAGTGTTTATTATAAACACATACAAGTATAGCAAATCACTGTAAACCTATATATGATGAGTAAACACACAGAAAGTTTCTATCATCCAAGAGAATGCAAAATACTACCTCTGGTCCTTAATATAAGATTCACTTTACTTGTATTAAAGACCGGATGTAGTATAAAATCTTATTTGATTTGAAGCTTGTAAGTTATAGGCCTACCTTGATTCAAGAAGGGCTTGATATTAGTGGTTTGGTTATCTGCAAAGAAAGCAGTGGTGGAGTATCTCATGAAACAACCAGCATCATAAGTCTTAGCATTTGTGTTGGGAAGACATATCTGGAAATTTTTTAAGCCAGTATTCAAGCAATCCTGGCAGCCACTTTGAGTGAGAGTCTCAAGACATTGAGCAAAGGCATAAATGCTTGAGCCATTACTGTTAGGCACTGGTGTTTTAGTGGCTGCATAGTAACCAGTTATTCTCGGTGTTGCTGTTCCCAGATTTGTTAGCGCTTGTTCCGCTGTAGAAGCAAGTTCAGTGGAGTTTTTTGCTTTATCCCCACACACAATGTTGTTGCCAGCGTCTGTGTTCTGGTCAAAGAAGCCACTGCTCTCGTACCTTGAGAATTAAAACACAAGAAAAGGGAGCATCAATAGTTATTTTTGGTAGCTTCATAAAATGCCTTGTACATTGAAAAATATATGATGGGATTCATTCAAAGTTGCTTGTAAATTTGAGAGCATATATCTTGGAACTTGACGAGGTTAGCTTCTCAAAAAAATGTTCCCCTATGTACTTTTTTTGTTTGTTTACGTAATTCACACATTTAACTGCCTTGTTTTCCCTATGTCAATGACAATGAGTGTGCCAATTGGCTAGCTAGAGAAGCACATAGGCTTAATGTTCACTTTCATTCTTTCAGTGCTCCTCTTTGATTTGTAAGGGGCTGATTGACTTGGACAAGAAGAATTTTTTATGTTCTCCAGTTGGTTATTACATTGAATTGCATTGCATTACAAAAGGGTCTGCAATTGAACCAAACAGGCTCCATTATGATAGAACTTATTGGTCCCCAGCTAGAGATAAGATGCTTGCACTTTTTGGTGTTTGGCTTAGTTTATTTTAAATGATTTTTGTGTTTTTAGAGTTGTGAAGTCAATGCAAATCGTCAACATATTTAATACAAAATGATTTGATTGTCAAAATTGGCAACTCCAAGTGGGTCAATTGGCCATTTCTTTTAAATAGATTGTGTGGAGATGCAAGAAGCCAACTTAATTTGGAAACTAAGCTATACCTATCACTTGAAAGGAAATATTGGCTTAGGATGCAAAATATCATATTATTATTTTAAAAAAAAAATTGATCTCTTTAGTAAATTAATTTAAACTGAAAGTGCTATCGAATGTTAATATCAATGTAATTAATATTGAAAAATAACTATTAATAGAGAATATAAAATTTTAATAAATCGCACTGTTACCAAGTCATAGACAAGTCTAGATAATGTAATTAATTTTTGTAGATTCCCTACATTATTTAATTGTAAAAGATGCACACTTCAACATATTCAATGCAAAATACCTTTTTTGGACAAAATAATACAAAATACTCCAAGTGGCAACTCCAAGTGGGTTAACTTTGCCAAATTTAATTTGGGAAGTTGGTCCTACTTGGAAGATCTGTCAATGAGCTGTTGCATGATTATGATGAAACTTGTCCAAGTCGGGAGTTTAAATAAATTCGTGATAGTGATATAAACTCGTATCGTTAACTCATAAGAATTTACTTTTATTATTAAATAGGTATTGCTAGTGTATAATTAAATAATTAAAATATAAAAATGACAACAACTTGATTTAAATATATTTTAAATCCAAATAATTAAAGTTAAATCTATCGGCATTCATCATTTATCATATTTAACAAAGAAATTTCTTTAAAATTTATATATTAAAACCACTGAGCATGATCAAATAAAAAAATAAAAAAGTTAACACAAGTTTAAAAGTAAGTTAATATAATTTTGTAAGCTAGAAATGTAAAAACGATAAACCAGTGATTTGACTCGTTTTTGTAATAAAGTATGAATAAATATCAAAGAAAAAACAATGAGAAATCATCATTATTTTTTCTTTGATATTTTTTCATACTTTTTTATTAACAATTTCTTATTGATATATTTATGTGTACACAAAACAATGTTGAAATAAAATAAGTCACATGCTATACATCAACAGAAATTTCCAAATGAATATATATAGCTCTTACGGACGCTAAAAATGAGTAAATTTAAAAAATTATCATAAGTTTTGAATTATATTTTTCTTGTTTTCAATTTAATTTTAATATTTAATGTTAAATTTCAACTTATTATTTCTAAATTCTAAAATTCAAAATTATTTTGTTATAAATTTTGTGTTGATGTATCTGATAGGTATTGGTATATTGACATCACAATTTTCTTCCTTACATAAGTTTGTCTATATATAGCCATTCTCTCTCCTCGTCTAAAGAATATCTTAATAAAAATAAAAATAAATATCCATTTTAATTCCTAAAAAAAGGGCCATTTTTAATCCATAAAAAGATTTAATAAAAATCGATTGATGGACATTTGATCCCTCATTAATTTCTAAAAGGTCATTTTTACTCTCATAAAAAGGATGAATAAGGTCTTTTTTATCGGAATCAAAATAGGTATTTTTTGTCCCTGGTATTTACTCTAAAAATAACTCCCCTTAATTCATTACAAAAATACACAAGGATATTATCTTTTATTTTAGAAAAAAAATACTAGAAAAACACCGATATTGAGGTCCCCAAATAAACTTTAAAATAATAGATCTACTACAGACAAATGGTTTTTAAAGAAGAAAAGTCAAAGTTGGCTATATGTACCTGAGGAAGCAGCCTTCGTAGATGATGCGAGCACCAGTGGCGCCGACGGAGCAGTTACGGATGTGATCAGCGGCGAAATCGAAGCACTTGAGACAGTCGGAGATGGAGAGATAGTTTCTGCACTGAAAGATGCCATAAGCTGGGTTGTTACCGTTCACCGCCTGCGCCGTCGCAAAGTGTTTGCTTTGGTTACCGACCTGAGATTTCAGGTCTCGAAACGTTGCGTTTAGGTTCCGATGGAAGATGCTCACGTCTGTGACGTTGTATTGGCTGCACCCTATCTTCACAAAGTTGGTCTCTGGGTCTGAAACGACGCCGTTTAGAGTCCACCATGACCATATTATGAAGCTCAACAATAAGAAGATGAAAGGTTTTTGGTGCATGGTGATGTCTCTCTTAATTAGTTGCAGAAGAGAGAGAGAGAGAGAATGAAGAAGAAGGAATGATGAAGGAGATAATCTTTGTAGTATAAATAGGGATGGCGGGTTTGAAACTAGGGAAAATTACGGCAGGTTCTAAGGAACAAAAACAATTACAAAAATTCTTTAAAATCACAAAATTACACAAAAGTCCCAAGGAATTTTTTGATATTATTTGTATTAACAATGGAAATGTCATATTTACAATAGAAATACCTATATTTACAACAACATATAAACACCCGACCATTTACAATGAAAAACCATATTTACAATATAAAATGCTCATATTTAACAATATTTAACACCCTGATTGAACGCGTGGTGAGGCCATTTACAATAAAAAAAGACTATATTTGCAATAGGAAGTATTGTATTTATAACAAAATTTAAAATCTGATCATTTACAAAAAAAGTCATATTTACAAGAAATACATATATTTATAACAATATTTAAAAACCTGATTTTATTTTCATACAAATAATATTAAAAAGTCACTTTTGGGACTTCGGTATAATTTAATGATTTTAAGGGATTTTTATTATTATAATTCTTTTTGTTCCTTTGGACCTGCGTAATTTTCCGTTAAAACTAAGATACTGAAAAATCATAGGGTTAAAAGTATACATATGCATATATATATTCATATATAGTTATACTCATGTACCAACAAAAATTCAAATCAATTCAAATAAAGTAGTTGAGGTACTAGTCAACCATGACTGCGACAGAACTTTGATGATTGACTGGCAAGTGCATACCAGGTTCCTATTAGTCCTTGTTGTAGTCTATTCAAACACTACAAGTCAAGATGACCAAAATAATAGGAGAAGAAGTGCATGTGAAAGTATAAAAGGACATTTACAAGAAAAATTGGAATTATTATCAAGAATATGAATAGGACAATAATAAGAAATTATCACGTAAAAAATAGAAAAAAATATTAATACTAGAAATAGATAAATGTTTTATGAGAAAAATATTAAGAAAATTTACATACATCAACACAAAAAGACAATAAATAATATTGAATAATAGAGAACCAATACATTATTATAATAAGAGATTTTTAAGAATGCATTTTAAAAGAAAACTGGAATTGTTATCTAGGATATGACGAAGAACAGAAGACTACTAATGCAGCGAGTAAGAATGGTTGGAAGATTGGGAAATGAAATAAGGACATTAGAGACATATTATGGAGTAAATATATGAGTTGGATAGATCATTATTCGAAAATTAAGAAAATTAGTTATTTATATAAAAAAAATGTATTGGTTGCACTAAAGTATCATTTTAATTATTTGTATTGGATATTACGATATCACTTGATGAAAAAGCTATTTTAATATATATGTACAATAATCTTTATGAGAACCACTTCTAATTGAGCTTGATAATTCACTAACCTGGCTTAGTCTGCAGATTAGTTAGTCATATAAGAAAAGAAAAGTTTGCAAAAAAAAGTAAATTGAAATATCATATTTATAATTAAAATAAGTCTAGTACTACCTCTTACCTTTATAATGGTTACAATATATACTACTTTGATCATTTTTATAATTTCTTTTCTTTTTAAAAATAAACATGAGAGTACTTTTGATTTCCAAATATTAATTAGATATATATTAATCACTTATTGCATCTGTTGGTTTGCTTTCTCATACGTATTAAAAAAAATTAAGGAGGTGGAGCCCAACTTTGAATATCCTACTTGTTTTGTACTTTTCAGAAATTGGCTTCGTCTCTTCTTCCTCTCGCCACGGCTCGTCCGCCATTTTTTTTAACAAGCACAAGCAAATTTTGAAAATCAATAAGATACTTAAAATCACTTCTTTTTATTAAATTTCCTTCTTGAAATTTATTATACGTGATTTTATCTTTCTAATAATACTACTTTTATACTAATTAGAAAATATTTTAGGGTTAGTATTTTAGACAAGTTTTGAGTTTTGTTAGATTATAAGTATAAGAATATAGATGTTGTAGGTAATTATTATAGAGGATGCTACCATTGATGTAGCATTTTTATTTTCGCCCGTCGATAAAATTCCTGGGTCGTCCTGCTCTTACCTTTAGAATGAGAAGATATACTACTCTATCATTTTTATAAGTTCAGTTTGTAAAAATTTTTGGTCATTATTATAAATCCATACGAGATAGTGCCTAGCTAATGATAATGTTACAATTTTGACCCTATTAAATTAGGAGAGTAGAAAGAGGTGAAGCACAATGTCTAAAATATAAATGAGGGTAAAATTGATTTTTTTTTTTATCAATTTAAGATATATTCAATGAGTTAACTAGTTTTATTAATACGTGAATATTAGGTAAAATGAACTTAAAAAAAAAAAAGTGAATGGTTGGGCATAACTTTAAGGGAAAATTCATTTCAGGCCCTTTAACAAGGAAATTTTAAAAAGGTCCCAAAATTTTGACAATCCTAAAAGGCCTTCGTGAGAATCTTGGGTGAGTTGTTAACTTGGGTTGATATAATTGTTAACGAGATCGATATAGTTGTTAAAGTCGATTTAGTTGTTAGCAAAATGTTGTTAACGGAACATTTAGTTGTTAAAAACCTACTCGTTAACAATTATATAAGTCCCGTTAACATTTCACCTAAGATTCTAAAATTCCGAAAAAAACTATCTTTTTATTTTCGAATCTTGGGGCCTCTTTTGCAATTTCCCTTATTAAAAGGGCATTGAAATGAATTTCCCCTAACTTTAATGATTGGCTTCCAATTGTGAATGTGGGGTTACTATTATTGTTATTTGCCGCCCCTAGGGATTTTTTTTTTTTTGTGAGAATGTTGACTATTTTTGCTCGAAAGAGAATGTTGACTATTTGATCTTTGAATGTGAACCCAAGGTGATCGTAATATCAAGTGGGTCTTTTTCGATGATAATATATACCAAGTGGTTATTAATATATTAGTGTCATGGTTTGAAATTTGTTTCAAAAACCATGGGCTAAGCCAGTTGAATTCTCCTTTTAAAAATATTTCTAACTTCTCACTGTTGAGTCTTCCTTTTTATGTTTTTCTTGAAACTTGATCTAAAGAATACATATTTTCTTCTTAGTCAATATAATATCAAGGAAATAACACTCGTCATTAATAATTTAATATCACCATTCTATTAATGCCCAAAAATCTTTCACTATTTTCATGTATATTTTTTATTTTTTATTTTTTTTCCAAAAATAGTTAGAGATAGAGACACAAAATATTTAGTTTTGAATAAATTTTCTAAATTTGTTGGGTGTAAATATCTCTATGAAATTTGAAAAAAAAATATGGGTTAAGGGGAAATTAGCCAACAAGTGTTACGATAGGAGCATCTTTCGTGATGTCATTGGTATATGTATATATTTTGTTAATGGGAAAATCAATCTCGGGCCCAAATTAGCAAAAAAAATGTCAAAAAAGACCAAAAAAAGTTACATGTCAAAAAAGGCCCAGGTCTTTTCTAATATTTTTCATAAAACGTTAGTTAATTGTTAACGAAAGATCGATTTAGTTGTTAAGATATTGTTGTTAATGAGGCTGATTTAATTGTTAATGTTTTATTAATATAGTTGTTAATTCGACCGATTTAGTTGTTAACGGTTATTAAAAAATACCGAAAAGATTCTAAGATTTTTTTGACATGTGACTTTTTTAGGCATTTTTTGATATTGTTTTACTAATTTGGGCCCCGAGGTAGATTTTCCTTTGTTAATTGGCAAAAAGTAAACATTTAGGCCTTTAACTTTATGCAATGTTATTTTTAGTCCATTAACTTTATACCGTATTTTTTTAATCCTTTAATCTTAACGTCATTAATAAAATTGCTGATATTAAAATTTTAAATATTGAATTGAAAAAACCTTTTCAAATGCTCATATATCAAGTTCAATTTTCAAAACAACAATGATTGTTACAAAGTTCATCATTTTATACTAACAATGTTAAGGTTAAATGACTGAAAACATACATTTTAAAATTAAAAGACCAAATTGAAATTTTGTATAAAGTTGAAGCACTAAATGTGTATTTTTATTTTCCTTTTTAATTCTCTAGCCTTATTAAATTTATAAGTTTCTTCATACATGTTACACCAGAACCAAGGAAAACATTAAACTTCTTCAACTTGTCTTAGAATTTAATAATTTTTTAACTTATTCCTTCTTTAATATACATTATACCAAAAAGTACAAAGTCTATACAATAATTAAGGAGCGAATATGTCTTAATAAGAGAAAATTCCAGCTCTCCCTGTTATGTCTGATCAAATTAGATACCGCACGAACATCATCTGAAAGAGAAGGCAACACATGACGGGCGGATCCATAAAATTATAGAAGGGGCAAATTAGTGAGGGGATTTGGGAGTTCACCCCGAATTTTTTAAAGGAAAATTTTAAATGAATTAAAAAATAAAGAATATAAACAAGAAAAGAAAAGAATATTGTAATACCCTAAAATCTCATTTATGATAAAAATCATATTGAGTAAATAATACCTATTAAAAATAGGTGAATATGAGATCTCAAAGATTCTTGTAAGAGTTTATCTTATTTTTGGGGTAATTTCTCTTGAAATTAGATCATTTGCAATTAGGTCCCTAAAATGTTGAAAATTGCATATAGGTCCCTAAAATACATTATGGGTTATAAAATACCCTGTGAAAATTATAAAGGAGGCAAGAAAAATCTATTTGAAATAGGGAATGATATTGTCCCTAATTTAGGTAATTTATTAAGTTACAAACTTGGAGAAATAAAGAAGAATACTTAAAAAGTAAGGAAATGACCAAAATACCCCCGTGAATTATGAGATAATGCAGGAGACATGAAAATAAAAATGTCAATACAAAAGTATGAAGGTAATGAGGTGTTCTAAGTAAGAAAATTATCAACTTGTGATAATTAAGTAATTAAGTAATATTGGGCTAATTACTTAAGCATAAGCAAAGGAAATTCGGAGATAATTATGTAAAACCCTAAAATTAGTGGTTTTTGGCCAAGAATTAGTAAAAATATATTTACTAATTAATTGTAAATTTTGACGAAAATATATGAGTTTAGGTATTTTTAAGCCTAAATACAAGTTTGGACCAATAGGAAAATTATGAAAAATTATGTAATAATAATTAAATAATTATTAAATAAAAATAATATATATATATATATATATATATATATATAAATAAATATATATATATAAATATATAAATATATTAAAATGTAAATTGAATAAAGCAGAAAGAAAAATAAAATAAAAAGAAATAAGTTGTGGAGTTGCAAATGTAAATTAATTAAATATTAATTAAAGTAAAATAGTAAATAGTAATAATTAGAAATTAGGAAACGGATCCTATCTAGAGATCTAGGAATGGGATTTCCAAAGTCAAAATATAATAATGATCAGTGGAATTTTGTCTTCCGTTATACTTGACTGAGTCGTTTCAAGTCGGCAGTGCAAGCTAGTAAAAAAACAAAATAGGGAAAATATGCAAATATGCGTATAGTATAAAATTAGGATATAAGGAAAATAAATTCTAACTCAACATCTAGGCATGAGTTTATGATTTATTTTGATATATTGGAATCGGTGAATTTTTGTCAGAAGTTGATGATTCGTAAGTTCGTTCCAAACCGACACGCTTTTCCGTAAAACTTGGTGGACGTTGGAACCCTGTCTAAAGTCAAAATTCAAGTTTAAATAGATATTATTGATGAGGAAGAGAAGGTCTTCAAAGTTGTAAATCCGAATTTTGAGATTTCTACGAAATCACGCGAATTGTGCCGATCGGAGGAATTCTACCGAGCTTAGGCTTCGGAAGGAGCACTTGGCCTCCTGCCATCATCTTTTGCCACCTTGGGGTTGAGAGGACAGGTCGGCAAGGAGGAAAGAAGAGGAAGAAAAACTTTTGAAAAAGTTGATTTGACTGCCTGTCGGACTAAATTGGAAAAAATGACCTTTATGTCCTACATTTTTCTATAAATACCCACCCCTCCCTTTGGTTTTCTCACATTTGAGAAGCAAGAGCTGATTTAGAGAGAGAAAGAGAGAAGAGGAGTCCGGGAATTCTCAATAAGCTCTGGGTAAGTTTTCTACTTAGCTTTTAGTCTTCGTAGTTCTTTCAATAGTTAGAGTAGTAATGCTAGAATAGCCTTTAAATTTTCAAGTATGATTGGGTATCATATGGGAGGGCTATTTTAGTCTTTATTTTCGAAAATCAAAATGGCGTCGAAGTTCTGGCAAAATTTCGTTGTTATGTTGATAGGATATCCTGATTACATTCTCGACCAACTATCGTATGTATTATGGTATGTATGCATATATGTAACGAAGGTATGTTGCGTTTGTAACACTAACTCTGATGTTTATGGTATGCATATATGTGGTATGTGTGTAGAGGTGTTATACTGCTTGAGTGCATATAGAGGTTAGAGGATGTCTGTATCTTGGGTGTAATATGTCTCGTATCTTTGGGAGCAATTATGTCTTTATGCTTGGGAGCAATACATATGCATGGGTTGTGATAGAGTGATGTTAGTATTGTTGATGTCTGCACTGTCTGTGTATACATAAACATGAGGTTAACCGTTACTCGAGATCCGGTGCGGCTGGATCTCAACCCTTAACATAGCGTCAAGTTCGGAGGACCGAGGACCGAGGAGAGAGGCAAGCGGCCAGAGTAGAGACCCTACCAAGACTTCCTTTCGTATTACTTTTGAAACACTCTTGTACCACTGTTTAAACAAGCAAGACCTGCTACCATGGGTATTTTAATATATATATCAATTACTCAATCGCTCCGTTGCTCTACTCGATGTTTTGAAATGATGTTTTAAAGAAAAAAATTTATCTTGCTTTTAAAAGTTGGGATGTTACAAATCTCAAAAAAATATTCATAAAATCAAGTGAATACCGATGACGTAATAAGAGATGTAATTATTTTACAAACCTGTCATTTAGAAAAGTAAGGCTAGGTGTTGTTAGAAATGAAGCTACATAAATTACAATGAAGGGTTGACACTCAATAAGTTCAAGTACATATATTTTAATAACAAAAGTATATTACAATAAAAATAATTACAATGTCATTCTTTTAGGCCTTATTTTTTGTAATTTCATCATAATTGTCTTATTATCAATGCTATCAAATACATCTTTTTCAATATAAGGCATTAAACAATCATTCAACCATTCATCCTCATCCGATTAATAATGCTGATATTAATGTATTAAATATTGATTTTAACTTAATTTAAGGGTGGATAATCATTCAAACATATATTAAATTTTTTTTATAAAAAAAAATGTTAAATTAAGTGACACTTGCCCCCTTGTCTAATAGATGGTTGAAATTTTGATCATAGATGGTGGTTGATTGGTATATTATTTTCGAAAATATTGTCTCTAATTAATTAGAGACAAAAAGTCATTGAGTGCTACTTCTTTTATTCAAGGAAATAAAACATTAATATCTCAATAATTCTTCTCTGTATGTTTTAGTGACTTAATTAAGATCCGGCTCAACCAAATACCTTGATTTTAAAATTCCCTTACATTTACAGGTTAACCCTTGGACTCCCTTAAAGAGGCCTATACACTTGGATTAACCCCATCCACAAAAAAAAAAAAAAAAAAAAAAAAAAAAAAAAAAAAATAAAACTTCCCATTTCTTTAAATGAGATATTTCCCATTTCTTTAAATAGTGTTGTTTGGATTCATGTTTGCAAAAGTGACATTTTTTGACCTCCAACTGTATTTTGTAAACTAAAGTTAGATAAAAGTCAACTAGTGTAATGTGATTTATGTTTGGATATGCTTTTATAAACAAATTCAGTTTGACGTAAACTTGTTTAGACGATATATTAAAAGCTTTTTCAAAAGTTTCAAATATAAAGAAAATTCAAAAGCCAAAAGTCAAAAGCTGTTTGCACCTGTAAGTGTTTGGGTCATGCCAAGTAATAAAGTTGTGAGTAGAGTATCGTTCCCACGAGAATTTGGTTCCAAACCCGGTTAAGTATCGATTATCATACTTTCACCTAATTTGAGTGATTCAAATATCAAAAGTGATGAGAAATAAATTCTAAAATTAGAAAAAAAAAACAGTGATTCATGGGCTCCAAGGATAAATGGGACCTTGGATTAATTTATCCCCCTTGTATTTCAAAAGTACTCAATCAAATTCCCACAATATTTGCTTCTTAATGAGAGAATATGTTAAGGATACTAAATTACTTATAAGTGCTATCTCAAGTCTCCAAAAAGGTTTTTGGTTCAATTAATTCCTTAATCTCTTAATTAATTAAACCCCCAATTTTCATTGCAAATCCTATATGACTACAAGAGGTTAATGAGTATATCTCTATCTCATTAAAAAAAAAAAAAATCCATTCAACTCACAAATTTCAAGTTCTCCATGATTAAACTCAAGTTTTACAATCAACCTAGCTCTCTCAAGCATCAATCAAGTGACCCAACAATCTTATTGGTGGCCAATCAACAAAAAATATCAAGCAAAGAGTAAAATCAACATAAATTAATCATTAATCATAAATATAAAGGAGAAATGAGTACTTAATCCATACAAGGATTGAAAATAATCGAGAATCAAAGCTCTAGCTACACATGTTCATAAAACCTATGAGAAAATGAGGATAAACCAGAAAACAACATAATATAAGGAAAGAATAGAAGATGGAGAGGAAAACCCAAGAGGAGAAGGTCAAATCTCTTCAAATCTTCAACTCCTAGCTCAATCTCCACCTCCAAGCACCAAACCCTAGCAGAGCAAGCCCTCTAAAATCTCTCCTAAAGTCCAGAATGACGTTGTTGTTCATGATTTTCAGTATTTAAAGCCCTATAATCGGTTCTTACCTCAAAACGCACAATTTCATTATTTTTCATTGGCTACAGCCAAGACAAACCTTGGCTACGACAAAGAGCACTTTGTCTCAATCTTTGGTTGTAGCCAATAGCTGTTTGCTTGTGTCTTTGGTCAAGGCTAAGAACTTTTTGTCTTGTCTCTAGCTGAGGCCAAAAAATGTGTTGGCTGAGGCCAAGAACTTTCTGTCTTGTCTCTAGTTGAGGCCAGAAAATGGTTTGACTAAAGCCAATAGCTTATCTTCTTCTTCTCATCTTTTCTTGTTTTGCCTTGGTGTTTTGACTTTCTAAACCCTTTCCAACTTCTTAGTCATTGATTTGTGCTTCAAATGGCTCCACATGTGGCTTAAATGACAACCTATAAATACAAGAAAGTCTATAAAAGCCAAAGTTGATGAAATATGTTACACCCCTACCGGCTTCACCATATTTCAGGTGGCAGGTAGTGTGATAACTCTTATTTATTAAATCCAATGTCACACCCTTCTTCCAATATTATTTCATAGATCAGAGCATTATAGCGCAGCGTAGTGGTAAAACATTTTGGGCATAGTATACGATAATAAATTACAAATCTTGGTTACGAATTTAAAATATAATTACATAAAATTTCTCCAACAATTCTCCGAATAATTTGGAACTGGTCCAACACCTCTATTTGCTAACATTCACTTAGGAGCTATATCCAATAAACTGTACAACATAAAGGTAGCAACAGAAGCTGGAATCCCGAAGGATCCCAGAGTAACCGTTAATCTCATACACAAAGTATAATCAAAGCATGTAAGAAAACCATAAGCACAAACCATAAAGCATTCAATAAATCGCACACAACAAGAAACAAATCCTAATTCAGAACAAGCAGTCTCTATAACACACAACACAGACTGCAATGCACGGTACACAGTAAGGCTTTAGTCACACACAACAGGTTCCGGTTCCAAAGTGCTTGGATAATAACAACCGAATGAATACCTATTTATGGTAAAACATACATACAGAGACATACAAAGCATATGAGGATTAAGGTTACTACCTGGAAAACTTAAACTGTCAATTTCTTTCTCCAAATTTTCTAAAAGCTCCTAGCGACGACACTTCTTTCTCTTGATCTTAGTTTTTCCTTGGATTTTTTCCTCATTGTACTTTTACTCCTTTTCGATCTAAGCTCCCAAATAACCATGCATGAATCATTTACCAAGATCTTAAGAATGTCTATGAAGATTGAAGGAAGTAGAGCAAGAATCCAAGTACTACTTTCCTTGATTCGCGATCGGTTTGGAAATCGACAAAGACCTCTACCATGTAGATGACACTAAACACCTCGATCAAGATTCCAAAACCGTACAAATGTTGCTCTCATAAAGAGAAACAACTTTAGAGAAAGCCTCGGAAGTTAGAAACACTAAATCGGAGGCGAAATCGGCTCTGAACTCTTTCTCTCTTCTCTAGCTCCTTCTTCCTCTTTTCCTTCTCTCTCTATTTTCGTTTTCTCTCTCTTTCTCCTCTTTTTCATACTTTGGCCAAGAATGGCCTAAAGACAAATATGGGGGAAAGGGGTATATATAGAACATGGGTGTGGTCCATAACGCGCCACGTGTGTGGTCCAGAATGTGCCACATGTATGGTCCAGAATGCACCACATGTCCTCTTCCATTGGACCAACATAAAAGTAGCTTTATGCCTTATCATGATGACGGGACACGTGTCATGATCTTGCGCGATGACTCAAAAGTTATATTATAATGAGGGACACGTGTCACATTTATATTTGACCAACAAAAGTAACTTTTTACTTGTCATGATGGTGGATATGTGTCATGTTTCTATTAAACTAATATAAAAGTATGTCATAATGAGACATAAAGTGTCATGTTTATATTGCGCCAACATAAAAGTAGCATTTTCACTTGTCATGATAAGTCAACATAGGTCACGTTCTAATTGTGTCAACAAAAAGTAGCTTTTCCTTTTGTAATCATAATGGGACATGTGTCATCTTTCTATTGAGCTAACATAAAAGTAATCTTGTGCCTTGTCATGATGACGGATACGTGTCTTGCTCTTATTAGACCAACACAAAAGCAACTTTATGCTTTGCCATGAAGAGCGACACGTGTCATAATCTTGTGGTGACGACTCAAAAGCTATGTCATCATTACCTTACTTTATTAAAGTTATTTTGTCGGTCTACTCGATTGCGACACATATACCGAGACTTGACAAACGATGCCACATAACGATGTTTTCTAAAAACGCAGTGGCATACCCGATCGCCCGAAAATGTCGTATACTTACTTATACTCGACATATTTTCGCTCAACTAATTGTCCTATACTTCAGACATAGTTGGGTGGCATCTTTTCCGACCGGATTTACACCGTATAGGTCTTCTCGTGCCCTTTTTTCATTGACACTTTAATTCCACAAACTTATACATATTAAGTCCAATAACTTGTATAGCCGAGTTACTTAGTCCCTCGGAGACTTCCTATCCCTCGACATTCTTGAGACTCGCTTGAACCGGGCTTAGTCGCCGCCTTTTATAAGGCTTATTCTCAAGCCTCTAGGCCTAAAATTTAGGATATTACAAAATATGACAAAATATTCACACTCAAACCAAGAATTGTATCCCTTTACCCCAAATATCAACTAGGCACATTTCCTTACATATGTATCCCCAAATATATATGAATTCAACAAAAAGTGTGATATATTAAGGGCAAATGTGCCAAAATGACATGAATTTCGTGGGCTTAACAAAAACTCCAAAAACCAGCGATGGCTTTAGGCCAAAAGATATTTGTCCACAAATCCACCGTGCCAAACATTAGTTTGGATCTTAACTAGCTTTTGGATTTAGAAAGTCAATTTTGATGACCTAAAGTCATCCCAAACAAAGTTTAAGCATTGAAAACCACTTTTTGGGTAATTTAAACTTTCAAGCATGCCAGTTGATAATTTAGCATTGAAGCAACTGTAGTTTTGATCAAATTTAATCAAAACGCCTGAGATAATATACAAGAGACAGCATTCCAAGTTTGGAGAATATGGAAGCAACTCTATTGATTAACGTCCAGGTACTTAAGTGCCTAATTACTCAATGCCCATGAATAATGCACACCAAGCTAAGCATTGATAAACTCCCTTATGAGAGATACATTTGATTTTAATGTATTAGTAGCCATTTTATGTAAGGCTAAACCATATATGCACAACTCAATCCATTCAACTTTATGTCATGTATAGATAAACTCCCTCAGTTTTTAAAATTTACAACAAATTTCTCATACTAGCTCTTGCATTTATGTAAATAACTCCTTTGTTATTAGTTTTAACTCCTTACTTATTTGCACATATAGCTTAATGTTTTAGGGAATTATATGCATATAACTCAAAGCTTGTATAGGGGTTACATATACCAAAAACTAAAGTTAAATGGGGTATATATTTGATAATGGGTGGTTAATTATCCTCACAAACTAAAAAATTTAGGGTGGTTTTAAGTTTTAAATATTAAGCGAGTTATTTGTGTATATATAATTCAAAATGTAGAGGAGTTTTGTGTAATAAAGTCTATATTTAATTAATATAAATTAGATTCTAAAATTAATTGTAACGATTTCTACGTGCTTACTTTATGTATATATGTAACCTAATCAAAGTTTAGGTGGACCATTTCATGATTCTAACTTCTCATTTTTTTATTGTGTTTTCTACTATATATGAATATTTTGCAAGTTGATACAATCATTAACTGACTTCATTATTTAGCATCATCATGCATGACTCTATGAAATGTTGATATAATATTTTATCAAAATTATTAAGAAACAAAATAAGTCCAAAACCATACAAATAATTAGTTCTAACTTGTAAGAATGAGTCAATAAGATATATATGTATATATATTCCATATCACCTCATGGCCGTGATCTTCAAATTATGCTTTTCACACTGTTTGCTCTAAAAACAAGGGCACTGTTTGAGCTATTGCATTCAGTCTTACCTAGCTAGTGGTCAATCTTCAAAGGGATTTATTTTTTCCCATCATATTTATAAATCATGTGATTAAATCTTTTTAATGTATAATTTTATCCTTAATTTATTATTGTGTAGACTTTATTCTCATTAGATATAATTCTTAGTTTTAGAATATATACATGTTTTCTTAAAATTATTCTCTTTTATTAATTCCCATATTAAAAATATTTTACAAAATAACATAACATTATAAGAAAGGAAAAACTCATATGAAGCTACTTGAAATTGACGAATATCCTAGATCCTAATTAGTTAATTGACCCAATTTGAGATTTATGAATGTTGAATATTAAACCATATTTCCTTTCACTTTGAAAAGTACCCAACAATCATAAATCCAAATTAGATCATTAATAAGGGATTTATTGAATTTATCAACACCATTTAGGATTTTATTTATTTATTTCAAGTGGTTGTAAATGAGTTTTCTCTTTTAAGAATATTTAATTGATATTAAAAAATACTCATCCAGTCCTTAATATAAGATATATTTAAAGAGTTAATATTGGTCCTAAATATAAGATATAATTTTAATATTTATTAATTTTGTCTTAATTTATCCTTATTGATGCTCCCTCAATAATAATAAAGGAAGAGGGGGAATTAATGATTATAATTAGAATGTTTTAGAAAATATATGTCATATTAATTAATTTTCTTAATTTAATCAAATTAGATAAATTTATCTTATATTAAGTAATGATGAGGTATCTCTCAGTAATTAATTTTCCGTGTCCAATTCCTGGTTGACTTTAGACTCTAGAGGCAGCGGGCGAGCAAACCATGGACCACACTCACAATTTAAAAGCGCGTGGGACAAACCAGGCTTTTCTTATATTGCATCGTGATCCTTTTCATATATTAATATTGCTATTGCATCCTTCAAGAATCTGAAAATGATGAAATATGGAGAAACAAGAACAACTCCATTATTCCTCTGATTTGTCTAATTAATTTTCTGATAAAATTATCACATCCTTCAATTCATGAGGATATTAGATGTTTATTTTACTTAATTATATTTAGTAATTAACCTAAAAGGTATCGTGAAGGCAAGGTTGGTTTATATGCCATGTTATTTTCTATTTTTGGTTGCTATAATTCTTATCGTACGAATGTGATATGACATTTGGTTGACCATATATAGAAAAAATTCTTTTACTCTTCACCCTCGTTTCTTTCAAGTGTGTAGTGTTCTTCAAAATGTTTAATGAATTTTTAAAAAATATCTTTTTAATATTTTTTTGTATAACTTCTATTTGCGGCGTGCTTAAGGACTTCACATTTGTAGCGGTTTAACTAAAAAATCCGTTACAAATTGTTCACCATTGCCACAACCAAGCTACAAATGAAGAAACTCTACCTCGTGAAAATTTGTAGCGGTTTTCTATAACCGCTACAAAAGTTCAGATTATTGGTTTTTTGCAGCGGAGTTTTGATATATCACCACTAATGGCGCGCCATAAAGCGTAAATCCGCGCCATATTTGTGACGGTTTGTATAAATAAACCGCTACAAAATAACCGCTACAAATTTGACGCCAACTTAGTGTCATATTTGGTAGTGGTTAGTTTATGATAACACGCTACAAATGTCATTCACGAACCGGCGTGCCACTTGCGCGAGTCATACACATTACAAATTTGTAACGGTTTCGTATAAACCGCTACAAATTAGCATACTTGTAGCGGTTTATTTTGTTTCCTTACAAATTAACACCACAAAGTGACATTTTTTTGTAGTGAGTGTTCTTCAAAATGTTTAATGAATTTTATCATAGTAATTAACTGATTATACATCTTAAGTATATGATCATTTTCATTTCATAAAAAAAAAATATTATGGGAGATGAGAGGGATATCCACGGAAAAATAATGGAAATCTAAGTGATATTTGATTCTTTAGATGGCAAATATGAATGTATATATTAATGGTACGGGGTAGCTTGTGTTAGGTTATTTGGTTTATCTTTTATATTATTATATATGGATGATACTTTCAACTAAATCTTATTTGATTTTTTTTGGCCAAATTTTTTATGAAGAATTAAATGTCCAAAAATATTAATAATTTGTAAGTGGGGCGGCTTTCCATCGATTTAAAAATAATATTTATATATAGATAAGAATTTCTGATTTATAAATTGGGATTTAAAAAAAAAAAAAAAAAACTTTAGGCCATTCAGCACAACGAAGGCGGCTCAAATTACATATACCTCCGGCCTCCTGAATGAATCCGGATATGGCCGAGGACTTTAGAAAAGTTAAACTATAAATAAATTATTAATACTAATTAAGGGAATAAAACTAAATCTCCTCCCTTAATTTTATAAAGTGTTTGTTCAGCCTTTTAATTGTAACACCACTGGTCTCAAAATAGTATTTTTCTGTAACGGTCACTGTTATTTAAAAAAACCATTTGTAAATATTTCATGAACACAAAATTTTAATGGTAGCATTTTGAAAAAAAAAAAAACTAACTTTTTTTATTTGATTAAGGTTTCTTTTTCCACACTTGGACCACAAAGAGTTGCCTCTTCGAACAAATGCGTTTATCAGGATTCGAATATGTGTTATACTCTTTAGGAGGATGAGACCATTTATCACATCAACCAACAATTTATTGATAATAAAACTAACTTTGTTAGAGTCATAAGACTAAAAAATACACTTAATTTCTAGTCACTACAAAAAAATACAATTTGAACGATGACTTCTAGCGACATTGTGAGTCGCCGCTGAAAAGCTTACCATTCAAAAGGGTTAATATCTACAGCATGGGCGAACCAAGTGGGGGTTAGGGGTGGCCCCCACCCCTAAAATTTATTAAAAAATGTGTGTGTATATATATATATATTCATATGGAGTTAGGACATATATGTGTATCTATATATATTCATATGTGTATATGTATATGTGTGTTTGTGCGTGCGTGTGTGTCAATTTGGAAAGTCAATTATTTCTTTCTTATTAATAGAGTGATTAGACTTGAAACTTACTCTTGAGTTCTACCAGTAACTACTAAAATATTTTTCTTTTCTTTGTGAAGATAATTAATAACATACTTTTAAAAGCAGAATGAAAGACTAATTTCTTGATGATTCGTTGATTGCATACGTTGAAATAGAAATTGTTATGAGTTTTAGTACGAATTCAATTATAGATGGGTTTAACATTATAAAAACACGTAGAGTAAGAGTCAAATGAAGTGATATTAATTTCTGATACATTTCTTTCAATTTTTTGTATATTAGGTATGTATTGTATTTCAAATACTTTTATTTATGATATGGTATCTTTTCGCCCGGTCATTAAAATTTCGGGTCCGCCATTGATCTAGGGCTTTACAAAACCTGAACTTGTCATTACATATTATTTACTTATTATATGATTTTTTGTGATTACATCTCTACGCTGGCGGATTTTTTCTTTAATTTATATTCAAATCTTATCATTAATCGCGGCATTAAAGCATAAAACCCCATTCCCTTCGTCCTTTCAATTTTCAAGCACTATACGTTAGTTTCGTTAGACGACGCTTTCTCTCTCCTTTCTTCTTCATCCTCACCTCTCTCTCTCTCTCTCTCTCCTTACAGAGCCACCAATCAGATAAATCAATGCTTCAACCTCGTAATCTCCTTGTTCCCTTATTCATATTCTTCTCACTCGGGATCCTTAACGGCGTCGTTTCGGAACCACAGACCCATCTTCTTAAGAGTGAGTGTAACGCATACTTGATTTCCAATGTATTCCAAGACTCCAACGTCACCGTCTTCAATCAAAACCTAAACGCAACGTTGCAAGACATCAAAGAGCAGATCAGTACTGTCCAGAATAAGTACTTCGTCACCTCACAGCAAGGCAATGGAGGAAACCCTATTGCCACGCTTTTTCAATGCAGAAGCTACCTCTCGGTCGCCGACTGTGTGGCCTGCCTCAATGCGGCTGCTGAGCAAATCCGGCAATGCCCCGCAGGATTCTCCGGTGCCCATCTTGTCTACGACGGGTGCTTCCTCAGGTATTACCAAGTCAACCATGAAAGTTGATAACATTTTGAAAATACATACATTTTATTACTCTAAAAAAATCTCAGTCGTTATCACTATTTTCAAAAGTAGTATGTCAGTCATTATATATACCCCATTTATAACGGCATAGCCACTAAGCAAAGAATGGTTTATATGACTTATTCAAAGTTTGATATTATATATGTATGTATGTGTATCAATATCAAACAACGGTCAACTTAATACGTATGGTTCTTTTTATTCCTTAGTATCTTTTCAGTCCGTCCATTAGTTTTATTAATAAGAAAAAAAAAATTGTCATTTGAGATTAATAGTAACAGGGGTAGAAGACTGAAATGATACTTTATAAAATTAAGTGATCAAATTAAACTTTTGTATCAAATTAGAGAACTAAAAGTAAAAGGTATATTTTTTCCAACCTTTTAATATAAATATAGGTTATTCACTAATCAATTTTTACCCTTATGTGAGAAGTATTTTTTTCCCCATTTCTATTTTATTCTTATAGGTGAGAAATAGACATCAATAAACCATCCACTTATATATTCCAAATTGATAGTAAAGAACAAGGTGCAAAATTCATCTACACACACACACACATATTGATCTTAGAAAAATGATTGGTGATAGTGTTTTTTTTTTTTGGGGGTGTGTCTTAAGGTTCGATATTAGCAGTAGTTTCTTTGAAGAGACGACGCAAGGTTTCAACATCACATCATGTGGGAATCAGACTATAGGAGAAGCCATTACATTTACCTCAGAAGCACAACAAATGCTAATGAATCTCCAAAGAGCAACACCCACAATCATTGGCTTCTCTGTACCTACAAAGACGCAAGTGCCTAATAATGGTCCACTTATTTATGGATTTGCTCAATGTATTGAAACTATCTCACAGAGTCAGTGTGAGGATTGCCTGAATTCTCAGTACAATAATATGCAGACTTGTCTTTCCAGTTCAGATGGTAGGGCTTCTTCTAATGGTTGTTTCTTGAGATTCTCAACCTCTTCCTTCTTTCCTGATAACCAGACCATCCATATCACACCCTTGAAAAAACAAGGTAACGACTTTTTAGATCAATGATATTAGGAGAATTTGCTAACTATTACTCCTTTTGGTCTTAAATGTGAGAGCTAGATAAATAATTTACAGAAATTAAAAAATTTATTAAGTTAGTTATTTTTGAAAATCGTATACTGGTTTTTCTAAAGTACTCACTTCTTTAATCATTTTCATTAGAAACTATTCCTTTGAAGAAAAACCTTCTTAATATTTGTAATCAATAGGGGAGAGTTGAGGGAAAAAACATATAAATTTGGAAGATAACATGGATTGCTAGCTTGGAGGAAGTAATTTATTTCTTTGCATGTTTAATTTGACTGTGACCCTTGTATTTAGGAAATACAAAAAGAATCATGTAATAATACACATGTCTTATTTTAATTCTGGGTTAGTTGTATATAGTTATTCTTTTCATGGAACAGAATTTAAGTGCATTTTAATTATTTAATTATTCTTTTTATTAATCAGCAATACATGATTTTTTGTTTGAATATATACAATATCACATGGTTAATTTAATAAAGATGATTATGTTGCATTTTATGCGTCAGTTGAAAATTTTTTTCCAAACAATTATAAAAATGGATCTAAATTTATTTTTTGAACGCGTATTTTCTTAATAGGGAATATATGACCAATGTATATATAATTAGTATCGAGAACATTGTAATATATAATGTATACGGCATGAAAGATTTTAAATTGATTGTGTGTAAAGTTTGACACGTTATGTCCATATGTCTGTTTGATTATATGAAAATGTGTTATATTTTTATTTTCTTGTGTTGCAGGTTCAAGCAATAAGGGAATCATTATTGGTGGAGTTGTTGCAGGTGTTTCTCTTGCTTTGATCCTCATTGCATTATTTGCCTTCATTATTATTAGGCGAAGAAAAAACGCCAAGATGATCAGTGTTCCTAGAGGTAAACAACTTTAAAAAGTCTTTGATCATTATCTATTAATTTGAATAAGGTTCAACTACTGGTTGTTTTAATTTATGAAAAGACACTTTGGCTAATGTTTTCCATATATATACAGGAGATATACCAGGAGCAAGCAAGCTAAAAGGCACAGTTACTTTTAGTTACAATGTTTTGAAGACCGCAACCAAGAATTTTAGTGAAGAAAATAAAATAGGAGAAGGTGGATTTGGAGCTGTATATAAGGTATAGTTATTTTTGAGTTTCAATATACTATATCAACAAGCATGTCTCAAATTTTATATAGTGTGTCAAACGGTATAATAATAATAATAATTTGGTGACTGAAATTCTTAACATGCATGCAGGGCACTTTGTCGAATGGAAAAGTAGTTGCAATCAAGAAATTAACTTTACACCACTTCAACAAGATAGATGAAGAATTTGAAAGCGAAGTGAAGCTTATAAGTAATGTTCATCATCGGAATCTTGTTCGACTCCTGGGATGTTGTAGTAAAGCCCATAACAGAATCCTTGTTTACGAATACATGAAGAACAAGAGTCTTGACATATACTTATACGGTAATCTTATTTATTCATTCCACAAAACTTAATCATATACAATTCTACTTTAAGCATTATATCTGTTTTGCTTCGTAACAGCATTATGAGATGTGAACATATTTTCAAATTTTGTGAACTTGGGAAATAGGTGAAAAGAAGGGATATCTCAATTGGAAGCAACGATATGAAGTCATTTTAGGAATAGCAAGGGGTTTGGCTTATCTACATGAAGAATTCCATGTTTGCATTATACATAGAGATATAAAGACTCAAAATATTCTCTTAGATGATGATCTACAACCTAGAATTGCTGATTTTGGGTTGGCCAGACTTATGCCTGAAGATAAAACTCATCTTAGTACAAGATTCGCAGGAACATTGTAAGTTGAAATCATTATTTTTGTTTGATTTAGTTTTCAATTCTCTTAACTACAATTACGGTACAAGGATTTCCCGAGGTATTGATAAACTCTATTAGCATGAATATATACTTCAAGAAAGAATTCAGACCTATGTCAAACATAACACAATACTTTATCTTGCATATAGCTATTTTAGAATTTGTAAGATATGTTATTCTAATTCATTAACTTATACATATACATTTCTTTTCAGAGGATACACACCACCAGAGTATGCAATTTACGGCCAATTATCAGAAAAAGTAGATATTTATAGCTATGGTGTTGTAGTGTTAGAAATCGTCAGTGGTGAGAACTGCAATAACTTAAAGGTTGATGGTGACGATGAAGGCGAATACCTCCTCCAAAGAGTGAGAAAACTCTCATGTCTATATTTAAATAGATAGCCTTTTATTTTGAGAACTTAGAGATAAAGGGCTTTTAAACATGTTATCTCAAGTAATTTTTGGGAAAAGCCATTCCTTCTTTATCAAAGAATCTAATACGCCCTCTAGTTCTAAAAATATAGGAGCTAGATAAATAATTTGTAGAGATTAATTAAATTAGTTAAATTATTAGTTATTTATAAAAAATATGTTGATTTTCCTAATTATATTAAAATAGTCTTTTTAATCTTTGCATTGAAACTATCCCTTAACATAAACCTTTTTATACATGCAATCAATAATAATAGTTCAAATTTTTTTTGAAGATAAAGTGGATTGATGTTTTACATTTAAGACCAACATAAAACTAATTAGCTCTTACATTTTGGATAATAGAGAGTAATAAATATTTATAAAATTTAACCTACCATTTGCTTTGTGTTTTCTGCCCTCTTCCATTTCATTTTCATCCCACTTGATAGGCTTGGAATCTATATGAGAGAGGCATGCACTTAGAGTTGGTGGACAATGCCTTGGACCCTAATGATTATGATGCAGATGAAGTTAAGAAAGTCATAGAGATTGCTTTGCTTTGCACCCAACCATCTGCAGAAGCAAGGCCAACGATGTCTGAAATAATGGTTTTGCTCCAAAAGAAGGGTTTATTGGAGAATCTGAGGCCAACTATGCCTATCTTCATTGAAACTACCTAGAGGTTCATGGAAGATGCCTCTACCTCTACGTACAGCTTCTAATATGCAATTATGGGTGACTTCAAGTTTGGAACCCAAAAATGTAATTTTAAAAAAAATGAATAAAGAAATAAGGGGATAACAGAAAAATGACTGCCCTTTATTCCATTCTTTTGTGTGTAGTTGATTACCAATCATTCAGACATTATTATATATGAATGAGTGAATACTTTGTACAATTTTGAGTTACTTAAGTTAATTCTATTAAACGTTTAGATTGAGAGAAAAGTGAGGGAAAAATGAGGGAAGAGAATACTGAGAATGAAAACTTCCTAAAATGGTAAAAAAAATTAGAGTAAATACCATTTTTGATCATTTACAAAAAACACGATCCAAAAAAAAAAAAAAGTCTTGTAGTCCCTCACAAATTCAAAATACACTTAATTGGTTGATATTTTGATCCCTCACAAATTTCAAAAGGTCATTTTTAGTTCATAAAAAGGACGAAGGGTCGGTTTTTTTTTGTAAGGAACCAAAATGGGGATCACGTTTTTTGTAAAGGACTAAAAAGGGTATTTACTAAAAAAATTAATATTTTTGGAAGTTTTCCCTCTTATTCTTTCTCCCCCTAATTTTCTCTCAATCCAAACTTAGATAGTTGTGTTGGATTATTACATATGATATTAAAGCGAGACCATGGATCGAATTTTATTATTTTCCTTTATAGTCACATTAAGAGCGGGGAAAAATATCATTTTGGAGTTTAGCATAGTCTCTATTACTTTTATGATCACTTGGAGAATAAAATTACAATTACATGCATGTCATTGTAAAGAGCATTATGTAAAATGATAGAAAACATACATATTTAAAAAACATATTAACTATTGATAAATTTGGATATAGTCAAAACATGCAAATTTTATGATATATTAGTGACATTATATTCGAATTTTTAATCAATACTACTAGCTCCAACAACACAACAACAAGCATTATTTCATTAGATGTAGTTAGCTACATATATTTATGACGTCATCATCAAATTCAATGGCATTCTTTATTTTTTTTTAGCAAACACAACCAATGTCATTCTTTATATATATAGCTATTTCAAATGTTTTTCTACTATTTATTTTTAATAGATATCATGCCACTCCAACTTTTACTCGGATATGTTGATTATGAATATTATATCCTTCGAATATATAAAACTAAAAAGTTATCAGTCCCACGTCTAATTTTGTTCAAGAGGATCGATGCATGTACATCCC